>JAIPRL010000358.1:0-31183 GCA_025469235.1 Pemphigus obesinymphae
ATGTTAGCGAAGGACTTTGTTTTAATAAAAATATGGTCTATACAGGTATTTGAAGTGGGTCTAGTGGTGGTTTTAATAAGCGGAGAAAACCCGAACTGTGCCATTGACAGTAGGTATTCTTCTCGTACTTTAGAATGTTTGATCAAATCAATATTTAAGTTACCTAGTAAAATTTTGTAACTAGCAATTTTCAAAGTGGAATTTAAAAGTATTATATCATTAAGTTCGTATAAAGTTACGTCTGTATTACTATTAGGTGATCTATAAATCGAGTAGATCAAGAAATCAATTTTTGACATCTTAAAAGTAATCCTTAAGGCTGTTAATGTTTGTATATTGATTTCGGTAACAGAGATATCATTTAATGTGTCCTTTAAATAGACTACAACACCGTCATTTTGATTTTTATTATTTGCGGTGGAGTATGTTGTATAACCGTTTATCGCGAAGTTATTAATTGATATGTTGTCTAAACCTAGTCAAGCTTCAGTTAGAGCGATCACTTCAAATTTGGTTTCAATATTATCAAGAACAATACACAGTTCATCGAAATGTTTTTTAATACTACAGATATTTGTTGTCAATATATTGAGTGAGTTTTGTTTGTATACTAAGGTATCTAGATTATCAAAAGAGCAATTAATTGAATTCACGGTATTTACATTTTCATGTAGGTACTAACGCGTAATTAGTGCTATCATTCATTATAATATGAGTAGGGAATAATATATAATTTGTTATTTATAATATAAAACTGGTTGTAGAGCCATATAGTGTAATGGAAACACAGATAGTGATATCGTTCAAATAATAATTTGAGAGAGTATAATATAAATTGGTTAATTGTAGTTTGTAATTCTTGGACCGGTATGAATATGACGTTTACAGGTAAATCCATTAAGACCAATATTAGATAATAATAATTGATAAATTGTTTAACATTAGCATTGTGATTATAAGAGGATTGGTATACGGTAAAAATGGTTGGTAATTGTGTGAAATAATAACAAATGGTATTGAAAATAATAAGTATAAAAATTAAAATTTGGGGGTAAAAATATATATAATAAAATAATAATAGATAAGTAAGATTAATATTTACGAATTTTTGTTTTAGGAGTTTAAATCTTCATATTGTTTTTTAATGTTTTGGATTGTGTCCTCGCTGTCGACACGTATTATCTTCTCTGTTTCATTTTTACGTAAGAAGATTATGGCGTTTTTTGTCCATACAAATTGAAAGTTTAGTAGTTTTTTTAGGTCTCTGGCTTCTTTGAATAATTTATTTCCCTTGGTTGTTAAGTTTTCTCTAATATATATAGGTACATCCGGTTGGACGCCAATATATTTACTAGAGAAATTCCTAATTATTTGTCGAGCTTTGAGAAAATTAACTTTAACTTGGTGGTTATTAAAACTGACTAGGATTCTTCTAGGGCGTGTATTATTATGGTTAAAACCGACTCTATGACAATCATTAATCATAGAATCACTTATGTTTACATTTAGCTCTTTACCAATGTTTTTAATAAGTATTATGCAGTTTTCATTTTTATTTTCGGGGACACCATCAATGATAATGTCGTTGGCGATTTGGCGACGTTCCATGGCTTCAATTTTGTTTTCCAGTTGGGATATGTGGGTCTTCAGTGTTTGATTTTCTGTGATAATTTTATCAATAGCGCTGAATTTAATATTCAGGTTTTCAAAATTTTTGGCTGTATCGTCCTTGAGATGTTGAAAACAGTCCTTGAGTTGTAAAATAATTTCTTTGATCTCAAATAAATCGATATTTTCTGGGTTGGTAGGATTTTCAAGTCTAAGAGAGATTTTTTTGGCGCTAGCGCATTCGCTGCACCGCCATATGTTATTAGCTTCTTTTATGTAGTCGATATCCTCTTTAGTGAGTTTTTGGCATTTTGCATGCCATGTTAAGTCACAATCAATGCATTTTATGAAGGGTGCTTTAGTAATATTAACGGAACAGTTATTGCATACCGGCATCTTAAATAGATACGAAGGAGAGAGAATAAAACAAAATATAGTACTTAAAGATAAAAGACAGCTGTTATATCGATATATAACTGGAATATATCGTTAATAAAACAGAAATTGCGATAAGAGACCGATGAAAAATGCAATACGACCGTACAGGCCAACGTACAGCAGATAACTGCTATTATTATTATATTATAAAACCACTAGCTTCTTTGCTTTACTCAGAATCTAAAAACAAATCAATATTTTTAAAAAAACTAAAAAAATATGTTTTGTAATTTTTAATATTTGATCATTTATAACCATAATAATAACCAATAAATTATCATGATGCATTATTTTTTTTGATTTAATTAATTAACTAGTTTGTGTATGTACATGATTAATAAAATTATAGTATGTGTAATTGAAGGATAATGTATATAGGTACAAGTAAAAAAAACAATAATTATTACTTTTGCCTATATATAAGTAAGGCTAATATATAAATTTATTTTATTAATTATATTTTATAATAATTGATTAATTGTATAATATATAATTATTTATGTATATATAAATATATACGGCTCAAAAATACATGATACACGCCAAATGTAATATAGGAGTTTGTTTTATATAATTTCACAAAACACAGAGAAAAAAACAGAACACAATTTAAATTGATTACAGAAAATAAAACATTCAATAACTAATAAATGATTTTATATAATTTATATCTATATAAATTAAATTTATTATTATAATTAATCCTTACAAGTATTACGGGTAGGTATAGTATATAATTTATAGATATTATATAAATATATAATATGATTTAACATGTTTAATTACTTAAAATTCAATTACAATGGATTATGATGAGAATATAATTTTTTTTTTTGAAGAAATATATATTTTAATTTTAATACCCTCTATAATTCAATTATGTAAATTTTAATTAATTTAAAGTATTTTTAAGTACTAAGGTGAGCATAGGTGAATGAGCGAGCGGACGTTGCTTATATTCAATGTATAATTCACATTAAAGAAGTCATAAAAACAAATTATTGAATGCATTATTAAAACAATAATGATACATTTTGAGAGCAAACATCATACTTTAAGTAATTTAATTAATTATAAATAATATCATATCTCTAAATTTAGCTACTAAAATCATAATATATCTTAAATACTTTTCAGCCTATCAATAAGCACAAAAATACATATTTTGTACAACTGAATGACATGAAATACATTTAATTATTATTTTTTCAATCTAAAATGTTATATCAGTAATTATTACTTTAAGCTACACACGACAATCCATATATTATAATATATGTATATAAATAATATATACCTTTTAATGTATACATCACATTGAATGCCACATGACTGATAGCTGTCATATTATGATGCAATTTATTTCTTAGCATTAAACAAATCGCACTATTAGTAAATAAGTGTAGTAACTTTAGTTATACATGTTTTTTTTTTACAATAAAACTGGTGTACTTGATGCACATGATTATTTTATTGAATTCATCAAATTAGATGGGTGAAACTATACAGTATGCCAATAACGGAAAAATGAAAAATTTTAAGTATAAACCCAAATCACAAAATTAATACTTTTAAATTATGTTACACTGTGCAGTTAAAACAGATCACACAGATAAAATTATTTTATGTTTGTTATTTGGGTTTATAATAACTAATAATATAATAGTTACAAGATTTATATGATAACTTTAATATAGTTTAAACTTAATTTATTAAAATAAACATTTTTAAATTACAACACTGATTTACTGATAGTGCATAATTTGAAATAATATAGAAATATATTATGATTAAATTATGACAATGAGATAAAAATTATCCATTCATTAGAGTATATTGTACATCCACAAGATAAAAATATAATTATAGATAATGATTTTAATCATTTAAGTAAATATTTCCAAAAACATTTTATCAATAATTTCAAAAATATGTTATGACAGCTAAAGCAATAATACTAAATGACCGCTGGTGGTCACATGGTAGTCAATGTGATATAAATGATTGAAAAAACAAAAGATTTTTTTAAACATAAATACTAAAATTATAAAATATATATTTATATATTATAATGCACTAATACTAAAAAATCAATTAAATACACTAGCAGCGATTGTTTTTTGATGAAATTGACTACAGTGATGACAACACGGAAAATAAATTATACAATTTGCTACATTTGTATTGCCATCGATTGAGTAAATAGCCTAGAGATCTCAAATATAATTTATGTAAGTAGTCCTGAAAATAGGGGAGGAATGAAAGGGCCACAAATTTTTTTCGTAAATAAGGTTATCTAAGTAAGTCTTTGCATTTTTTTTTTAAAATTATTCATTATGATTAAAGCTTAAAAACATAAGCTAGTCTATGATGTATAATATAATACTTGTACGTGTTGGGTACATAAAAAACAGTCTTATTATAATATTCAGCTTATGCTTACAGTGTATCGGACTTTATGCGCGCATGAATATATGTAGAAAATCGAGTAATAATAAAAGAGTAAAATGTAAGAAAAATAAGTGAGTAAACATAATATTAATAATGATATAATTCACAAAAAAATTAGCTAGGTGAACAAAAAAATCAAATAAAAAAAATTAACTAAGGCATTCAAAAATTTTGTTATGATAATAAAATGTATAGTTTAAGGTCAACTTAGTACCTAAATGTCCTAAATATAAATATAAAATCATTCAAGATTTGTTTCTTTAAATTATGTATAATTACTTAAAAATAATAAAATCAGACGAATTAAAAATGATAAAAAGAAAAAAACTAAATCGCTATGTTATACGTTGTAGTTGTTGTTTAGGGCGAAACGCTGCCCTCGGAGAATACGACTACTTCAGAACACCAATGTCATGTAGTAGGTAATGAACTTGTTATCATTGACCATAGTTCTTTTTTACATGATTTAGATCTGAAATAAAAAAAAACATAAAATATTGACAATTAATAAAGTATAGTTCATAATTCTTATAACAGTATTTACTTTCAGTATTATTTTAGAGGTCTATAAAAATTAATCTAATTTAACTTTTGTATTAAGTACCATGAGTAATTAATTAATTACTATTGTTGGAAATAAAGTAGATAGTCTTATAGTAGTTTAATTTAGCAACAATTCAAGAATTAAGTATCTTAGGGGAGGGGAGAGTCTCAAATGTTCTGAAGGGGGGGAGGGTAAGAACTATGTTCACATCAGCAAATTAAATATGTTATTTAAAAAGGGAGGCGAAATTTTTTTGGACTGGTGACTAAAAAAAGGGTCATTATTTTTAATTTTAGGGAGAGTTATCTGTCTTATGCTGACATGAGGAGAGGGAGACTAAAAAGCCCAAAAAAGTGTTGATGTAATATTTGAATAGCCCCTACATAAATCAGAATATATCTAAAAGAACATAATAATATCGTAAGGCTAACTAGAAATTGTTGTAACTCTAAAATTACTACTTTTCAAGATATTATATTATAATAAAATTTAATATTTAAGATTTTTTCAATATTTTTAAATAATTTTAACTTATATTAAAAAAAATCTTATCAAATTGACTTTTTTTGGACTTAAGACATTTTATATTTTGATTTTTGTCATCTATGAAACTATTTTAAATATTTTATTTTATTTTTAAAAGCTAACGCCAAATGGCTTTTACAATGGGAATGACATAAAATAAGTGTAGAGTAAAATAAACATAATATAAAATAAATCGAGCCAAATACAAATAATAAGAAATATATTACAAAACAAATATATCAAGGATTATAGTTTCATAATAAATATATAGTTTAATAATAAATTCAAAATCTTTAATAATTGATACTCGTTGAAGTTGAGAGTTATCAAGGAAATAAAAGTGAACTAGAGATGAATGGGATTGGGAGAAAGTATCTACTTGACACTTAATTAAGTTGAGAGTTAGGCCTATGTTAGTGACCCAATAGCAAAAGGAATCAAGTTCATCTTGTAAATTTTCACAATCAGCAAAAGAATCCATTTTGTGGAATATTTTTACGTCATCTGCATAAAGTAAGAATTTCACCCGGTTTAAATTGACAGAGATAGAGTTTACAAATAGACAAAATAAAAGAGGACTAAGATGCCCACCTTGTGGAATCCCAGATAGAACTTCCACTCTATCAGACTGAGTATTATTAATTTTAACAAATTGTTTTCTGCCTGAGAAATAAGAAATTAGCCAAGCCAAAAGTGGGTTATCAATTCCTAAATTCATAAGTTCATTAGAGAATATTGTGGTCTACAGAATCGAAGGCTTTGGAAAAATCAGTCATAATGACGTCAACTTGAGAGCGGTTTTTAATGCAGTTAAAGATAAATGAGTTAAATGAGAGACTACAAGTAATAGTGGATTTCCCTGGCCAAAAACCATGCTGTCATATTGTCATATTTGTATAGTAACAAACTTAAAAAATAAAAACAAAACTAACTTTTATTATAAAAACAAACAGGCTACTTCAGGTCTTTGGCATTTCATTTAAGATTATTAATTAAAAATTAAACTTAAGTAGTTTTATAATATAAAAAACACAACACCAATCTTGGTACCTAATTCTATTTAAAAAATTTAATGTTTTAGTCTTAGAAAACTTAAATCTATTCTTTGGGCAAATTATCATAGAAGAAATGGTAATCCTTTTCCTTTTTAATTCATTAAATTTAAATTATTTAACAAAATATAATAGGCCAGGAACATCTTTTCAGTTTTAAAATAGGGCTGCTACATTATTGGGCTGGCCAAATTTTCTATCATCGGTTCACAATTTTAACAAATTTACATTTAATAGAAAAAAGATTTAGCAATTTTCATTTTTATCAACTTACAAATATGAAATGAAAAACAAATTCTAACTAACAACATTATCTAATAACTATGTAGCCAATTTTTGATATATTATGCATTTTTACATGTTTTATGAGTTGTTAAAATATTTCTTTTTTAACATCCCATAAAACGTATAACAATATATATATTACAAATCGGTTTCATCAGTCGCTAGATAATTTTGTTTTTAATCATTTATTTTTTATTTCATTTTAATACAATATTCTCAAGTTGGTAAAAATGAAAAATATGTTAACATAGTTTTCAACAAATATTGTAATTTTACAACAATTATTTTAGGTATTGACACAAGAATATTTTAAAATTACTTAAAAAATATATTTAAATATTTTTGAATTGTTGGATTTTAATTTTTCTTTAAATTTCATAAAAATTGCCTATACAAAACCCCTTAAAAATCAGGTATGTAGTGGCATCTTAATAATGTTTTTCATTATAAGCTATATGGGAAAAAAATATTTACAATAGTTATATATTATATTAGATAGATACAAGATACCTACATTTTTTGATTCATAGTTACTAGGATAATAAAAAACGGAAAATATAGCACGTTTGAAGAGTGTTCTTCCTAATGTCTGTTAATGTATCCTTAACAATTCATTAATGTTGTTATAGGTAGTTATACCAAAATTAATATTAACAATTTCTATTAATTTTGTTGGTTTCAGATTCCTGTACATGCATATATATTAGGTTAAGTAAATTGTTTTTGGAATTATAGTTGGTTGTTTAAGATCGGGTCGAGCAAAAAATCTCTCAAAAATTGATTGACTGTCTAAAAATGTGATGTTTTAGTTATTTATGAACATTTTCAGATATTTTTTTGTTTCGAATAAAGTTTGAGAACCCGAAGATTGTTTTATTTAGAAAAGTATGACCTGGTCTGAGCATTATTTTTTTAATGACCATTCTAGTCAGCAAGTATTTCAATCTTAAAAAGTTCAATAAGATCAACCTTGCCCATTTAGTTATTTATTATCTAAATTAGAGATCAAGTTTTTTATTCGAGAGCCATATGAACAATTAAATGTACTTAGTGGGTCAAAAGTATATAAACACAAATTAAAATTATATTTAATTTTACAGAAATACAATATACAAAAATTAAAAAATATATTTTAGTTTAATAATTTTACATAGTTTGTGCTTACAAATAAGCTATGATGCATCAGTCTGTGGGTCTCAAATCATCCAAAATTTTTTATATATAACATGGAAAATGGAATTCAGTAGCAATTCTAATTCTTCTCATAAAATCCAATATTTTTAGAGATTTATTACACATTTAATTTATATGACAATTGAGGGAACAAGTTATTACTATATATAAAGCCCAAATCAATTATAAAAATTAAAAAATCATTTGCAGACTGAACAATAATACAATTGATAAGATAAGGAAAAGTTCTGTAGTAAGATATAGTGCAGTATTTGTAAATATTTAAAAATATACAAAAGCCCATATGCTCAAGAGACCAATGAGCTATAATTATTTTGGAAAGAAATACAATGGTTGAAAATAGACTCATGTCAGCTAAAATCAACATTTTACTTTTAGTAATGAGACTTGACACAATTGACAAAGATAGCAAAAACCAGGAGAGAAAGCACTCTACACATTGGTTAATCTGATACCATGAATCTTGATCCTGTATTTTTTTTGTTAGAGGTATGAACAACAAAACCAATATAAGTGGTTTGCTAAAATGTTTAAAAAAGAATTGTCAACACAATCAAAATCATAGAGATGCCAATGTCAAATGTATTATATATTACATAATCATTGAAGACTAAGTTACAAGTGGTAGATGATTGTGAGTACATGGTACTCATAAATATAATTCACCTTAGATTGAATACCATGTAAAAACCCCTTTTTCTACATCAGTTTAGCAAGATGAGATATGATGGAGTTTCATACAAGCCAATATATTATGGTGTTGGTATTGTAAAATATGAATTAGCTTGAAGTTATAATATGGTAGTGGAATAGTGTAGAGATTAAAATTTAAAAATACTAGTACATTTTTATATATATGAAAACAGTCTGGAAATAATGGTGGAGAAAAAATAACAAACACAAATAAGTAATATATCTTTTTTAGCAAACAATTTTGTTTTAAACATTGATTCACTTACATGTGACATACCTTTTTCCTATACCTATATGCAACCATCCTGTTCACATAATACATTGATAATCATTGACTAGTCATACTATACAAGAATTTGCCTGTGACCACAGCATATTAAGTGGTTTAATTTAAAAAATAAATGTACACACTGATAAAATATTGAGTGAAAACCAATCATTAATTTATACATTAATTATTTAAATCAAAACGATAAAAATGAATTCCAATTTGCATCAATTGTCAAATATGCACATTAATATTGGTGTCAAATTGAATGCTTTGTGAAAATGTAATAATTATACATCCGATATCAGTGTGTAAAAATTTAAAGGAAGGTCAATTTTATTTTAAATTATCTTATAAAAAAAATTTTCAGTTTAATTCACTGGTTACTGATATATAACAGAATTTTAATTAATATATTTATCACTCTGGTTTTAACATATTTACAGGACGTAAGTATACTATATGCTGCTTATTTTTAAAATTCTAAAACTATTGAATATTGTTAAAAAAATAAATCATATTTTACTCACCTTCTGACAGATTGTAACCAGTCTTTGAACATGGTACTGCCTTCTGGTGTCATTGCAAACGCACCATAAGCAGAGTGAAGTATTCCGACATACTCTTCATAATCAGATGGTGACAATTGATATAACTTTTGATGTAACAATTGAATGTACCTGTGTGTGTATGTGTAAATACTTTGTAAATACCTGGTATTTTAGCTTTTAAACTTTGAAATAAATATTGTAAAGTTGTATAAATGTTTTAACATACTAAAAGTTCTTATTCACTTTTTGTCGGGTTCCTATGTTTTTTTTTAAGGTTAAAAGTCATGAAAATCAGTTTTTCACTTTTTTTCTGTTGCTTGATAAAAATATTCCAATGAAAAACTCTGGAATCGATCAATTGACAAAAATATATATTTATATTAAAATAACAACCAACAGAATCCGGCAAAAGATTGTGAGCAAACATACAAAAGTTTGAAATGAGGTCATGGAATGTTCTGTCTGTGGCAAAATAATACAAGTCCACTGGTTGTCCAAGCACGCATTTTCTGAGGTATATTAATGTAAAAACAATTACTTGTAAATAGAAAATGAATACAAAATTTTTTATAGAATATTTTTAGATCTACAATAATTCTTATTATCATAGCTATTATAAAAACAACAGAAAAAGATATTTGTGATTTTTTACCTTGATAGAAAATAGGAAGCTCACAAAAGTGAAAATAGCACTTTTAGTATATTGTTGAGCATACTAAACCAAACAGTTATACCAAATTACAGCTTTACAATATTTATTTTTAGGTGTTGGTCAAATTTTATATAAAATGACTGGGCTATCAATATGGCCTGAAGTTCATAACAATAAAAAATAAAATATTACGAACATCGAATGACACTTTTCTATCAGGGGACTCAATGAAGGGCACAAGGTTGGATTGGGATTGTAATGTCCAAAGTACATAGCAGCTTCCAATGCAACATCATGTAATGTGAAGGGATTTACTACACTGTTGGCGACAGCCAAACAAAACTGTTGAGTGTAGTGTATTCCTAAAGAACATGGAAAAATATAAAACATTTAATATTATTCATGAGAGGACATCATACATGTTCTCATTTTATTTGATAATAAGCAATATGCCAATATATCAAAAATTAGAAATGTGGCATTTAGATTAAAATTATGAGTTTCAACAAATGTTTTGAAGAGAAAAACATTTTCGAGACAATCTCATTGTTTTTGAAAAAATTGATTAAAAAACTTACAGCATTTTAAGTTTTCTTTTTTTTTTTTAAATAGCTATAACTTTCTTGTTAAATATTATTTGACAAAAAAGGCATGAGAAGATTCGTCTTACAAATGTTTCTCTCTTTCAAAATTGGTAATAGCCAATAGGGGTTTTAGTTATAATTTTAACCTAGACACCACATTTATTGATTTGCGTAGTATAATTTTGGTATTTTGCATGTATAGGCCTGGTCTTGGTTTTGTTTATACAATCAACCGCATATAGTACAAAAAAAAAAAAAAAATACAAATCACATTTTAGTATTTCGCATTACATCAAAGAGGACCTATGACAACTAGCGTTACGGCATTTAATCAAGAAGTTGAACTCGATGAGGAAATTATACGTTTGTCGAAAGAAAAAAAAACCCACAACATGTATAAAACCAGCAGTTATGAAGGGGTATTTTAACAAAACTATTACCTTATTACCAAACATCTAATTGATCAAAGATTGTAAATTCAAGAACTATTTTAGATTAACAATTTTTGTGTCACAAATCAGTAATGAATGTGCACTGTTAAAAAAAAAAATTTGGTTGACGGAAAATACACACAACCACAACATAGGTACAGAAAAAATTAAGCATGGTTGATGCATTCGAATGCATGTAGCAGGTTCAGGCGCTGTATGAACAAAACTAACCCCATTGAATATAATGGGTAGCATTGTGCTGCGCAGCTGCCAACAGGCACTACTGCAGTTAACTGCATAAACGAAACTAGGCCATTAGATAGACAGAGATAGCATATACTATGTATAGCCATTTTAACAAAAAAAAAAAAAAATATTAAGATCATTATATTTTTGCATTTAAATACCTAGTTTCTTCGACAGACGCAATAACCATTGAATATCTTCTCTAAATGGTGGGTTCCTTGAATATTTAGCTTGATTGGGTTCATGAGAACGTCGAGCTAATGTGTCTAAAGCTAATAGCCCAACACGGTATGCAGAAGTTAAATGATGGATATGTCGGTAATTTGGAGTCGGACAAAGATTTGCCTACAGAAATTATAGTTATATGATGTTATTATTTTAAAACGAAGGAAACTGAAAAAAAAAATCTTGTTTGAATGCATACTTGTGGTTGTTGTGGTGGACTTCTGATTTGATTTCCACTTTGTCCGAGCGGCTGAACAAAATATTGAGGTGGCCCTTGTTGAGGTTGGCTTTGAGGATTTGCGTTTTGATATTGTACATGATTCTGAATAAAAAACAATTTTCCATTAAAATTTTGAAAAAAAAAAAATCGATCTTTTTTTCTTCATATATTTAACATAGTAATTAATTGATAGATTTATTACCTGTATATATGGAGAATAGTACTGTGGATATTGATTTGATGGGTAGTACATTATTGCGTTGCCGCCTTGTTGGTTATTGGGTGGTGGTGGAGGTGGCGGTGGCGGTGGTGGTGGTGGGGAATTTTGGGGAATCGATTGATTAGGGAAGTATGATAGCTGGTACAGATGAGCTGGAGACGTTTGTGGTGGTACCATTAGCTGATGGGCAAAAAGAGAAGGTGGTGGAGGTAGTTGTGATGGGTCAACCGACATTGAATAATTGGCTTGATATACATAAGGAAACTTGAATTCCTCTCTGGGATCTACTTGTAACATATAATTATCCTCGTCTGGATTGGAATTCTGCACAGATTTTTTAGAATTATTAGATTTTAATTGTATCAACATTAAGTACAAAAAAACACTTACCCTCATGTATAAGTCAAACCAATGTTTTGCTACACTAAATAAAACTTCAGGAAAAACTCCTCCACTTTTTGCTGCCATTTCTACAGTGAAACAAGCAATTTCCATCATGTGATCTGACTGTTCTTTACACTGAACATAACAAATAATAATAAATTAAACTAATTGTATTTACCTATTTAAGGATAACTATTATGTACCTGTATGATAGCTCTTGTAATTTCATTTGGATTGAGTGCAGCTGAATGTTTCAAACATGACAAAGCCAATTGTGCTGCTGCCTCAACAGTATTCCTTTCATGGCTTCTAGACATTCTATCAGCCATATTTGCTACTTCGACTGGTGTTAAGTGGCCATCCCATATGGCAAGTAAAAATAGTGTGGCTGGTGCACCTACTTCCATTGCATGATCAGCAATCCATGTAACTTGAGATGAATAATTACGACTCCGCCAATTCGGTGTAACACGATTGAGAAGCCCCAAAGAATACAAGGACAATTGGAATGCACACATGTGTAGAGCACGATGTGGTTGAGTAGGTAATGGAGGTTGTGAGAACACGGTAGTCTGTATAGGTCCGCCCACTTTGTTCAAAATAGATTTACCCAATTCAAATAGATAGTGAGAATTAGCTTCGGAAGCTTGGTTTGGCTGACTAGGATATATGCGCTTAGTATTTTTATATCTATAACAAGTTATTAAAAATGAAGTTGTGAAACAATTATAATTTTAATTCATTTGATTACCTGTTGTTATCTTTTCTATGGGAAATCGATACTGTATTACAACCATTAGATTGAGCTTGTGGAGGTATTGGATTTAATGCCATGCTGGACATATTTGTATCATCTCCAGATACATTGTTAACATTTGTGTTATTATTGTAATATTGTGATGCTATATATTCAAGCAAATATATGCATGAGACATTAGTACATTGTTTTCAACTTGTTAACAAATTAAAATGTACTTACGTTGAGTAAGAATATTGTTGGTTGCAACATTCTTCATTGTCATTAATGGTAAATTCCTTGGATCTCTTATTTGATACCAACAACCATCCATTGCAGATGATAAAAACGGATGTACTTCTCGGTCTAACAATTTGTCCATGGCCATAGCCAAACGTGTTGGATTATTCTTATAACGTATTAATATATTTGTTGCCAAATCAGTTCTAAAATTGTATATTATTTTTAATTTAATAAAAAGAATGTATATCTCAAAATACTTGTACACACCTTTGTCTCCTGATTCCTTCACAGAGTAATGGATGTTCTGCTTCACTTATGTTGGATTTCATACCTAAAGCTGCCACAGACGCCTCAAAACCCAATGTTTCATCATTTATTTTATCCTGTGTTGGCGACTGACATAATACCAAACATTCAAAGATAAAAGAAGCTAAATTCAATGGCAATAATGATTCACCACGGGTTTTGTATTGGACATCACGCAAACTTTTTGCACGACTTTGAATAATGCTCACTTGTTCGTTACCCAATGGCAACATGCGTTTTAAAATATTTAAAATTTCCCCTTCCTGGTGAGTCATTTTCACCTAAAACATAATATGTAGGTATATATTATAATTACATGATCATTTAAATTATCATTAAACAATATAGTAACAAAACATACTTCTAATGGTTTCGTGCTAGCTGGAAGTCTTGGCATTTCCAATCCATATAAACCTATTTTAAAAGCATGTAAATAATATTCTTTCCGTTCAGCTAAAACGTAACACAGAAAATAACATTTCTGTAGAATTTCTGATGCTAATGTAGACAACTGATGACAGATTGGATTAATCTAAAACAATAATTGAGAATTAAATAAATAATATGTTCTAGTAAATTATATATCATTTTAATCTCAAGATCAAAAGTATATACTTTTTTTCGTTTTCCTTTTATTATTGGTGGTGGTAACTCAATTATAAAGTTTGGTGGATTTTGTAAAAACTGATCTACAAGCTTAACACCCAATATACAAGCTTCTTTTGTATGACCATAACCATAAAGTCCTTCAGCTCTAGCAAACATTGTTTCCCAATCTTCATCTAATTTTATTAATGGTGTAATAGGCGCAGATTCTTTAGATGTAGATGGTCGCTGAGTATCTAATGTTTTCATGTCTGGTATCTTTTTAGTACTATCCATCGATGTTGATGCCAAATTTTTTGGGTCATAATAATAAAGAAAATTGTACTCGTCTGCATCTGGTGGTGGAGGTGTAGTCTGAGAAGAAGTAGACTTTTGTACTGCCGTTCGATCACCTTCATCGCTACTCTGACTTTCAGATGATGTATTGCATATACTACTGATTTGATGAGGGGTATTAGGTTCAGTACCCGATAAAGAACTTGCAGATGTATTCAAATCTAAAATTAAAAAAATATAGATATGCATATTTTTAAATTAAAATTTTAGAACAAAATTAAAATACTTACTTGCACTATTGACTGAACCATTCAGAGGTTCAGGTTCATCATAGACTTCAGGATTAGTAAGACTACTGCTCGCAATGCTTCCATTTCCGTCTTCTGGTGGAGATGGTTCTACAGGTGGTGGTATATTTCTTGGCATATGTACCCAGTAAACATTTGTCTGCGGTCTACCCCTATAGCATAAACATTTAATAAAATATAATTAAGGCTCTTGCAAATATAACAGTTTTATAAATATGTTAATATGACGGGTTGCACGGGCAATTTTTTAAATATGGGTAGGTTTATAATGTAGTTATATGATAAGCATGGTAGGGATTTTAATTTAAATAAATATTTTATAATACAGTTTTAATATCAGAGAGTTTTCAACAGAGGATTATATTTCATATTTAAGAACATTTTATTAGTAAATAATGTTCCATATTATTGTAGAATTTTTGTGTTTATTTTCAAATTTTACAAATTATAAGGTATATATGGTTTTAGCATAAAACAACGATTCAAGTAAATAATTTTATATTGTTATCTTATCTACTAATTGAAGTCCAACAATTTAGAACTTATTGGCTGTGCTCAATCTTATATAGGTACATTTGTCTTACAATTCAGTACATTTAGTATCATAATCGTTTGTGTAATATCTTTATTTAATAGTATTAATAATTTAAATATGCTTAAAGTAACACACACAAAAAGATCAAAAGTTAGTCTTTATTTGCAAGAATTTTGGAAATTGTTTGTAGTGATGGACAAATTTTATATTGCCAATATTGTGAAAAAACAGTATTTAATGACCAACATGATTAAGGGATTTAATATACAAATACCAATAAACATAAAAATAATAGACAGATTAAATTTTAACATTCAAAACATTATAATTTCAATTTTTTGAGGTTGATTCTTTGATTGTCAATATATATATATATATAAAACAATTTAAAAGTTCTAAGTCAAATAGAAAGTAAAAACTTGCCATACAATTTAAGCTTTTTAACAATTTTCATATGACAACGGTTTGTAAATGAGTAAATTTCCAGAAATTAAATATCCTAATTTTGCAAATGTTTAGCATAAATGTAAATTTTCTGTTTTCAATATTCTCTAGTAAAGAATCTACAGAAGAATCTTAATATTTTCTGATTTAAAATCCAGAAAGTTTTAAGTAGCGTTAATTTTGTCAGGTTTTTAAGTCTAAATCAATGAAATAATATATTCCTTTCAACTGCCTTATTATAAATTATTTAAATAATACATACTCGTTGTTACTTTGCACATGAACATTACAAACCATACGCGTGTTAGATCTATTACGATTTTCTGGTCGATGTGTCCGTCCAAAGTGCAAATGTCGATTGCTTCTTAGATCCAAAAAACATTCATCTAAAGATAACTGATTATTTCCCTAGAAATAATATCATAAAAATTAATAAGAACAAATGGAAAATTCCATTTATATTTATATATTGACAGTTTAATAAACTTACTCTGGTAGATGAGCCACATTCATTCCAATTTGCATTTTCTCCCATAAAATGTGTAGCTGCTGTTCCTGGGTGTTTAATGTGCACACATGAACCATTATCACAACAACAAGTGGTACCATAAGTAATACCAGGTATTGGATAATCATCCCAATCCAAGTCGCAAGCTTTAAGAGCTATTTTAAAGCCAACAAAAATTTCTTTATCTAGGCGGAAATGATTCAACAATTTACTGTTTGATGTATTTCTGTGTTTCATAACCTACAATTTTAATAATGCCAACTTAATATAATGAAATCCAATGTATAATTACTATACTATAATATAATCACATACCCTAGAATACAATTTGTCTTGCCAATCTTGAAATTTAATTTTCCAAGCTGCTTTATGACTAGGTGAAATACCTGGATTTAAAGCAGCCAAACGCCAAAGAGAAACCATCTCATCACAAAGTAAAGCACAAGCATGAGATGCCATGTTGGTACTGCCAGCAGCACCAGCATGTTGTTTACTAACACCACTCACACCACCGCCATGTAATAAAACTCTTGTGTTAAACCACCAAACCATAATCTATAAATAGAAATTTCACATTATTCAAAAAAAATAATAAGTAATAAACATTTCTATTGATCCATACTTGATCGCAAGCAACAGCTTCCTCCGTAAGAACTTCCAACAGATGTAAAGCATTATCATCATTTCTACGAAACATTTCTCTCACAATTGATAATAAATTCCATAGGCCTTCAGGTTCACGACCACGTAATGGACGTAATAGGTTTGTCCATTCTGCGGTAGCGGGTGGAACGGATTGCGATAAAATGTTAACGTCGCTACAAGTCAAAGATGGTTTTCTAATTTTGAAAAATGAATTGTAGTACACTAACTAACTAAAAACTAAAAATATATTTAATAACCTGATAACTATAGGCGAAGGAATACAAAATTTGATCAAACTTTTTTTAATATTGTTGTGCAATGTTTTTTCATCTAAAAACCATGTCGTTTGTTCATTTATAGATGCACCTGCAGTTGGATCTGGTGCTCCACTTGTCTAAAAACCAACAATTAAAAAGTAAATTAATTAAATACACAATATATTATATTTATTTTTATATAAATATAATAAATCTCACAGAATTAATAGCAGTTGGTTGTGAAGATAACAGTGAATCCAATAATCGTTGTGCGGCAGGTAGTATCTGTTGAGGTAATTCACTAATCAAATACTGTGCAAATTTTTGTAATTGGTCTCGTCCTAATCGGGAAAGGCTTTCACTAACAGGTGCTCTTAAACAAACTTGATCAGCCTAAATTTCACAAATAAAATACATATAGGCAAAATATAAAATAAATACAAACAAAAATATTAAAAATTCCTTATCCTAGGTAATATTCTAAATATTGTCATATTAGGCATAATTTGTATTCTTATAATGAATTTCTTACACAATATATTCTATATAAACAGACAGCGACAACATGCGAACACCAATATGACAATGGCTCACAAGTACAATTACATGATGTAATTTTCTTGCGGTCAAATGTAATTGCCACATTGAACACACTGCGACCACCATGATGAACATTGGCACTCAAATGGAATCCTATTTGTACAGCATCTTTTACTGAATTGGACGTATACAAATTTTGACCGCGCAAAAACTCGTCTGAGTTTGAGTTGGCCAAACATGAGTACAGGCGAATGTCATCTTCGCTTTCAGGAAAACTCCAGAAGGCTATACGAAGTTGAAGTTCTTCTGGCACAGGTGGGTACTCTTGTTCAACTAGCTCATAAGGTATATATAGAGCAACACATTTAGCAGCTAATTCAACCAATGGTTTAATTTCTTCTTTAGACTCTGAAAAATTAAAATATTTTTAAAATCATCAATAATAAGTGATAACTAAATAATTAATATTTAATAATCTGAAAATACAGGTATTCAATTCTTATAAATGTTCAAATTTATTCTCAATTAAATTTGTCTTAATATAGCTAATAGCATTTAAGATATAAGGACGATATATACATAAGCTGTATGATAAGTACCCCGAGTTTAACGACATTTGGTGTCACCAACACAAAATCTCTTTATTATCGTTTAAAGTTATCTGTCAACACGTGCTCGATAAAATTTCAAACAGTTCTGTGGAGTACATTTTTTTTTGACAACGTTTAGAAGTTTGAAAGTTTATGCATTTTAAAATTATGGAAAAAGAACAATATCGGTCAGTGATTAGATATCTATTTTTGGATGGAAAGAATTGTGAAGAAATCAATATGAAGTTCAATGATGTCTAACCTAACCTAACCTTCGATGACTACCATTAGATATTGGTTTAATGAATTTAAACGTGGTCAAACATCCGCTTTTGATGAAGAACGTCTAGATCGTCCAATTGAGGTGACTACGGAAAAAATCCATAATATCGTATTAGCAGATCGCTGGATGAAGATCAGAGAGATGGGTGCCATGTTTGCTCCCATTGGAGCAAAACGGAATCGAATTACTTCGCAGCACAATTTAGACAAGTTTAAGTGAAATCCAAAAGAATTTTTACGTTTTGTGACTTTTGACGAAATATGAATTCATCATTACATGCCAGAAATGAAAGAACAGACAAAATAGCGGACTGCGAAGAGAGAATATCCTCTAAAGAAGGTGAAAACGGTTCCCCAGAAAGGTCATGGCCACAAGGTATCAAGACATCATCCACACAGACTATTTGGAAAAGGGAAGGACAATCACAGGACAGTACTATGCTGATTTATGGGGCCGATTTGATGCTGAACTAAAGAAAAAACTGTCTCACTTGACGAGGAAAAAGTGCTCTTTCATCATGAAATGATGCACCAATGCTGCACCAGCTCATTCGTCCACAATCGTCACAACAAAATTGGTCAAATTATGGTATGAATTGATACCTCATCCACCCTATTCTCCAGATTTGAACAAATTGTTTAGTTCTTATTTAAAAGAAAGAGTGCAGAAAGCTAAAATTGATAATAATTTTAGTGATAAAGTTGAAATTAATTACTTAATAACACAAGCCACTATTTTAGGACCAATATTTTTTAATATATTAACGGTCTTCTCAATGAGTATACTTGGGGTAAAATAATTTGTTTTGCTGATAATTCAGTTATATTAGTAAAAAATCAATGTTCAGATAATAAATTATATAAAATAGCAGAAGAAAGCCTTACTATAGAAATAAACATGGATAAAACCAAATATATTAATTTTGGAATTAAAAAACCTGTACTGTTACAGAACCATAATATAATTGTTCATTTATATAACTGTGTCAATAATAACAATTTAAATAATAAATGCAAATGTAAAATATTAAACAGAGTCACTTCATCATTCATTGATGAAAATCTGAAATGGTATATCCATACCAATTATATAAATAACACTTAAAAAATTCTTTTACATTTTTAAACCACTTAAACACATTTTAAATTTCAAACTTAAAAAACAAACATATATGGCGCTGATTCAGTTAATTATTTCTTATGGGATTTCTTTTTGAGGAGGAACATACAATATTCACCTCAATAATCTTGAAATTACTTTAAATTCTTTACTCAAATTCATTTTTAATATACCTGCTATGTATTCTACCATTGATTATATATAGTATTTAATACTATATATAATCAATGATTCTACTCATAACTTATACAAAGAATTAAATGTTCTTAACTTTAAATCCTTATATTTGAAAAATGTATGTTTATTTAATATATAATATGAAAGATGATACGGAGATACCAAATCATAGTTTTTCTACTTGTGAAAAAACTAATTATAATATTATTGTACCTAAAATGAGAGTTTTTGGACAGCATTGCCCCCTAAATATACATTTATCAAATATTCCATGAGTCATAATTTAAATAGAAGTAATTTTAATAACTATAATATTTATAAAAAATATATTGATAATTTGTTCTAATTTATTATGATAATATCTAATTATTTTACTCAATCTAAAATCTCATATAATAGATTTTATTATGCATATTTACTAGAACTTTAGTTTAGAATCTCTCTCCTTTTGCACAACCATAGGCTTTAGAGGAAATCGATCACTATTATATTTATTCTTGTATATATTTATCTGTGTAAAAATGTTTGATGGTAAATAAATAACTATTTGGCTCCCTGTGATTTTTTTTTTGTTTCCAAACATGAAAAAATGGCTTTGTGGAAAGCAGTTCACATCAAATGAGGAAGTCATCACCGAAACAGAGGCCTATTTTACAGAGTTTGACAAAATTAATTTTTTGGATGACTTACAAAAGTTACAATATCGTTGGACTAAATATATTGAGCTAGGAGATTATACAGAAAAATAAAAAAAAATTTGTAATTCATTACTTTTTCTTTCCAAACACAGGTACTTATCATACAATCTTCATATATATACCTATATAAAATTTACGTATGACAGATTATTAGAAAAGCTAAAACAAAAAATAGGAAAATTAAATTAAATTATATACCTATTATCTAGATAAAAATTAAAAAATAACAAATATTAATTATGAATTAATATTTTTATTTCAATAAATTATTATTATTTACTAAAATATATCATATAAGCCTTGTACACACAATGATGGTTCAGCTATCAGCTACAGAAAAATAATTACTATTGCCTTTGGTTTTATAATATACTACAAAATATTAAATAATATATTATAAAATCAAAGCTATTAATATATAGATTCTATCATGAAAGATTATATCGTATTATATATATGTATATAATATAAATACAAATAATAGTACTTTCATGTTATCCTAGACAACCTAATTATATTTATATAGCAATAATTTATTTCCAACTACATAATATTTTAATACAATCATTGATTATAATACATAGGTAATCAATAAAATAATATACCTACAATATAATTTTTTTAGTATGCTCCTATAAGTTATAACTTGAGATAGTTATGTCATAACATTTTTATAAAAATTATAGATTTTGAGTAGAGCAAGGATGCTACTGGTTTTACAATGTTTATTTTTATTTTTTCTGTTTATCAACTTTTTAATCAGAAGGAGCAAGTAGGAGTTTGTATGTAACAATAACAAATTGAACGAAATTGATACTTTTGAAAGATCAATTTTTTATTTTCCCAGCAATATACTTAAACAATAAGTGAAAAGAAAAATTACCTTTTACACAATGTATGACTTACATATACCGTATATAGTATATATACCTATATCTACACTTATATAATTTATGTTTTAGAATATAGTTGGTACTTTGAAGAGGTAAAACTTAAATAACAAACAAAATATATAAAATTAATTTTGTACTTAAAAATACTATTTCTATTAAGTTTTTATCTTATTTCTTTCCATTATCTTTGTATTTTAGGTTTGAATTATCATAAACTATTTATCATGCCATATCACATAAATAATTTTCAAGATGTTTTGTATAAGCAATTTTTATAAAATTTGAATTTTATTTCTATATAGGTACATCCTAACGTTATTTATAATAAACTATTAAATATATAAAATAAGTACACAGTAGTTTGAATAAATTATTTAAGAAATTAGGTTGAAAAAATATAATTAATTACTTACCTGTTATTTAAGAAAATTAATCGGATACACTATTAATTAAACACTATAATTTAAAGTACAAATTTATATGAATAATCAATAGTTACACAAAAGTTCAATCTAATTGATACTTTTAAGAGGTAATTTTTAGATTTTTCAGTAGTTTAAATAAAAACTATCTTTTATAACAGAAATATTTTATAAATATAGGAGAAACAAGAAAATAACAAATAAAGTTGTTATGATTAGGTACCTATTATTATTTTTTAAATAATATTATAGTTAAATTTCACTTATAATCATCTTTTGAATGCAATGATTTATTTTTGCTTTCAAATTTTAAATAATAATAATACACTATCTGGAAGACTTTAGGTTTAGGATTTTGACTATATACAAATTACCATGGATTATATATATATTATATATAATGTATGTAACAATAGTATTTAAGCGTACTTATATAATATGCACTGAATTTTGGAACCTAATCATTTAAAAATATAATATTATTGGACAGTTATTTAATTATGAAGACACAGCAGAGATATTTAAGTAGACAGAAGTAGAACCCAATGAGAGCATGTCTATAGATGAAATAATGCACCAAGTTAAAAGACTCAAGAATAATAAACTCTAGAAGATGGAATTCAGAGTGAAATAATAAAAATTCTAGATAAATAAACCATGTAAAAAAAACAAAACAGTAGAAATTGTTTGGCAAGAGGAAAAACTTCGGGAAAATTGGGGTATCGCTTTGATGTGCTCAATAAAATGAATGATCCTCAAGTATGCAATAATTTATTATAGGGATATTGTATTACTTTATGTTACATAAAAAATTTGTGCTTACTAGATCCTGGATAGAATTAAACAGATTTCTAAAGGAATACTTGAGGACTATCAAGGTTTTAAAAACCAAACAAATCTATCACAGAACAAATTTTCATTATGAAACAAATATTCCAAAAAATGTGTAAATACAACAAAGAAATGTGCATGCTTTTTGTTAATTTCAAGAAGCCTTATGATTCGATCATCAAAATACCAAGTCTACTTAATATACTGAAGGAATTCAAATTCTCCAAAAAATTAGTGAACCTCAATGAGGCAAGCTTTGATAAACATATATTAAAATTAAAATATGAATTTTGATATTGCCGTCAGTATAACCACTGGTCTGAGACAGGGAGATACACTCTCTCTGTAAAAAGTAAAAATACTTTTTAATCTGGTATTGGAAAACTGTAGTTTGAGAAATGGATGTGCCAGAAGGTATTGCTCTTAGCCAGTTCACAATAGACATTGACATTCTGGAGGATATATAGATGTTGTGAAACGACTATGGAATTATGAAAAAACCGAATATATATTTCTAAAAATGGAGGTTTAAAAAATAATACAAATGACAAATAATTGTTATTTTAGAGTTGGAACCCTTTTACCATATTCAAAAATCTAAAAATTACAATATATATAACTCTGATACAACCAAACATCTTAGGCTAACTCCAAAATGTGGACTCTAAGAAAAAGTAGAAGAATTAAGGCTAGAGGTCTTTGAGAGGAAAGTGCTGAGAAGAATATATGATCCGTGCTGATTTCTTTATTCACAAAGAAGTGAATAAAGAAGGCTGCACAATGAAGAACTCAAAAAATTATTCAAATGAATGTGTCTTATAAAAGAAATAATAAATAGACGACTGAGTTGGGCCAGATTGTGATAAAAATAGTAACAGGAGAACCCAATAGGAAAAAGATCCCTAGGAAGACCTCACTCCTAAAATGAAAAGATTGTGTGAAAAAATATGTAAAGGCAGTAGATCTAAGAAACAATTGGAAGGAAGCGGCTGAAGATAGATATATATGGAGAAAAATTTGTTGAATGGGTCTTAATTGCCGTAAAATAAATAAATAAATATAACAGTGTAATTAATTAAATGTACCTACCTATATAATATATACGGAATTTTGGATCTTAATTATTTGCAAATTTTATCATCTTTAATAAAATGCTTTTAAACATGTTTTATTATTTTGATGACAATACACGTCAATAAAATATATTCTCAATATTTTTACTTTAAATCTTCACTCGGGCGAACTCCAAAAGTTTAAATAAGAATCCATAATATTTGATTTTTGATTTTGAATAAAATTATTTAAAAAAATGTAAAAGGTAATGTAATAGTTAATTTATAGTTTAAAAAATCTAAGACCAAAATTTTAAAATAAATATGAATATTAATTTTTATTGTTCAGTATTTATAGTTTATATTACTACATATGCACTAAATAGGTATATAAAAAACTTATATACAGAAAAATCTCTAACTGGCTTTTCTTGTAAGTGAATAAGAAAAACTAATTTGTACTTTAATTTTAAAAAATACAGATTTAAAATCAATAATATGGATTTTCATTTAAAATTTTGATGACAAGCAAAATGATTAGGTATTGTAATCATTTTGAAAATGTATTTTCCAATTAAGTTATACATCTGGAATAACATACAAATACAACATGATACATTTGTATATAAAAGTACATCAAATTTTTTTCCTAATCCTATATTAGGTATAATTTATTTTTGTTAAATAATAAAATACAAATATTAGATTACCACTACGAGAGTCCATATATATCTGTGTATGTTGTTATATTCATTATAATATTACTTCATTGGACATATTTCTAAAAACTAATGGGTATCAATGAAATTATTTTTCTAGGTACGATCATAATGATGGTTGGTAACGGAATACATTTATTACTTTGAACTATATAGAAGAATACAATATTACAATATTGATGTGTTCACAATATGGGTATAAAATATTTTTAAATAAAAAAATGTTTACCATTATTATTGGTACGAATAATAGACATGTTACCACATATTTTATTAGAAATAATACAAATTTCTTATACAAAATTTGTAGAGAAAAATTGATGTTCATTTTGAATACTGAAAAGTTTATTGATTTATCATATACCTTTTAGGTTTTTTAAGAGCCTACGCATAAAGAAGTAGGCTATTAATCATATATAAATTCAATATATAGGTAGGTACCAAAATATAATGGTATTCCATGTAGCTACATAGACGTAGTTTTTAAATTTAAGAAATGTAATATGATAGAGTGGCAAAGGCCTAAGAATTATGTATCAGCTTGAAATGTCAATGGTTTAATACCCTAATAATCCCAACCCAACATCAATCAACTATATAACTACCTAACAATTAATCAAATCTGGAATAAAATTCACCTTTTATAAATTGTTAC
Source organism: Pemphigus obesinymphae (assembly GCA_025469235.1). Classification (NCBI taxonomy): domain Eukaryota; kingdom Metazoa; phylum Arthropoda; class Insecta; order Hemiptera; family Aphididae; genus Pemphigus; species Pemphigus obesinymphae. The sequence goes on from JAIPRL010000358.1 coordinate 25,415, forward strand.
TTATTTATATTTAACTTTAGTGCTTCTATTATGTAAATTGAACTGTTTCTTAAAGAAATGTTTAGGTACCATACTGAATAAAAAAAATAAAAAATAATATATATATTTAAAACAATAAAAATAAGGATAAATAATTATTAAGTAGTATAATATTAATGATATATTTAAGTATAATGAATATTGAATATACTTCAAAAGCAATTGGGTGTAAGATTTCTCAGTTGAGAATGTATTAGAAGAAAAAATGTTCTCCAAGAACAAATAAGTCAAATACTTAAATCCGAGTTTAAATCAAAAGTCCATTCTTATAAAAATTCTTTAGAATTTAGAAATTGAAGCATTGAAATTTTTTTTTGAAAAATGATAAATGGAGCCATATTTTTCATAATATACAATAATCAAATTAAAAAAGTTAGTATTATCTGTATTTGAACTTATTGAAAACGCACTATAAAATATGTCATTTAAAATAATACTAGATTAAAACATTAAAATTTAAAGTGTAGTAATTTCAAAACTAAAAAAAAAGAAAGAGATTACCCGTAACTAGGAATATAGGTACTGCCATTTAATATTCCTTTAAATAATATGAAATATCCTTGGAAATTTCTTAGCTTTCTATATTATAGGTACATTAAACATTTAAAATAGGTAAAATTAAATCATAAAAATGACTTATTATTATTTTATTACCTATAGATGTCTAATTTTAAAATGTATGATTCTCAGATTAATTATTAATAAGTAGGTAATTAATAAAATCATTTACCTAAATAAAAATAAAATGTTATTCATTTTCATAAGAATCCAACTATTTATACTCGTGCTTGGAATAATAATTAATAAATATAAAATAAGGTATAAAACATATAGACAATAAAATAAAATTCTGAACATTCTATAATAGGTATAGTATCATCTATAGGTATAGCTCCTTGTATAAATTAAAAAAAAATAATAACTTAAATTGCAAGTAGGTAGTGTTATTGATAAGCAAGCAGTGAAATCCACAACTAGGTCATTTATATTAAATAAAACATAACTACCTATATGAATTATAATAATCATTAGGTATTTTTAGGTACCTAATATTTTACTTTTAATACAAATAGGTAACTAAAATATTATTTAATAAATTAATTCAATAATAAATTCATAAGTATGAGGTGTGTTTGTAAAATAAGTACCATTATAACGAGCATTATAATATAAAAAATAAGAACAATATATTTACATGAAAATCTGGACCTTAATCTACTCTTCTGCCTATAATAAGATACTTATAGTATTATTTGACAAGCTTCTGAATTTAATCCTTATAGATATCTGATGCCAATTTTGCATCTGTTACCGTAATGACCTGTTGCAAACAATTGATGAAAACTTTTTAAAAAAAAGATACTAGTATAAATTACTATATGATTTCATTATTGAGTATATATAAATTCAGTATCCTAAAGTTTCAAGAACTTTGGAACAGAATTCTTATATTACCTATTGGAAGTTTTGTTTGAACCCAGCATAAGCACTAATATAAGCGTTCAGTCACAATTTGAATGAGACCACTTCTTAATACTTGAGGACATTGGTTAGATAATGATAAATTGATGAACTTCTTTATCAATTATCTAAACCAGTTCATAACAGTGAAAGATTTAAATAATTTTTGGAAATTTGTAAAAAGGGCAGCAAGTTTCTGAGGATAATATTCAGAAACAAGCAAAACGATACCATAAAAGTATCTTAATATAGATGGAAATTATGTTGAATAGTAGATTAAGATTCAGATTTTTATGAAAAAAGGTGCCAATAATATTGTCCTTGTTTTTTTTTTTTTTTTTATATTAAAGCGATACTTACCTACTTTACGAATATGCCTCGTATAATAAAATTATATTACATTTAAGTATTTGACTCAAGATAATTTATTTAACATTTTTCAACACCTTATATTAACATAAAACACATACATTTAGTAACAAATGTGATCTTTACTTATGTTTGATTAGCTGTTTTCGTGTTAACATTTGTAAAAAAACCTATTTTTCATATCTACTTATATGTTTTTATGAATAACAATGTAAATTTTTATTCATAAAAACTTTTTTTTTAATTGAAATTAAATTTATATCAATCAATTAATATATACCTAATGCATATTTAGTGAAAGATTAATATACACACATATATATATATATCAAAACTATTTGAAATAAGCAAAAAAGGGTTTGTATTTGAAAAAAAAATTTAAGTACCTACTACCTAGTCAGAATACTCTAGTTTAGTTAACGTTTGCCACTTTTTTCTTTTAATTGGTATATTATTTATACCATTGTATAATAATATATTTTAATATATATAGATAATTGTTATATTAGGTATAATATCTATCTATCTTATATTACCTACCTATATTAATAGTTGAGTATTATAATAAATAGGTAAATTTATTATCTAAAAAATATGTATTAATATTAAATAAAACAATATAGGTAGATACCTAATATAAAATAATACCGAGAATAATATAATATATAAGTACCTACAGACATTTATGCATTCAAACATAAAATAGTTTCATCAGAAATGAAAATAAAATAAGTTCAGAAGACTCTCAATCTGCAAACTTATTAAATTTCCGATTTCTAAACACATATATTTGAAACAATAAACAATAATTCAATAAGCAATTTTAAAACAATTTGTTTGATCTTATCAAATAAAAATTAATAAAAATTGGAAATATTGATATTGGCAACTATAGTAACAAATGTGACAACGTTATGGTAAATGGATATTTTCCCACACAAACTATTTTCTCCCATATAAAATTACGATTAAGTTTTGGATGATAAAAAATTAAACACCTATACCTGTTTATATTTTATAAATTTAAAAAATAAAATACCAGTCTCAGGGGAACGTAATCAGTATGTTATCGCGGTATTGTAAGGACATCACTATATTTCCTATTTAGGCACTATTCACTATACTGCTGGTAGAAATAATATATATGTAGGTATATATTATATATAAAAGGTATAAGGAGAAGAAGAAGAATGTATTATGTTATATATATAAGGAAAGATTAATGTATGACTAAACTACAAATTAGTTTTTACTTTAAATATTTACTAGTTATAATTTTTTTTATAGCAGATGTGAATGTGAAATATGAAAATTTTAATGTATGGAAAGCAACTATGTTTATATTTACTTTATCAAATTAGTACCTATACCTATTAGAAATATTATTATTATTTTTGATAAATTAATTGTAATATTATATGCGAGGAAAAACTCCAAAATTCTAGATTTCCTGTTTTGTATTTCTATACAATACTATGAATAACAAAATGTAAGGACAATCGATTGTCAAATCAACAATGTACCTTGTAATTATGATAACATCAATATAATGGGCAGACAGACACGACGGAGATATAAATATACTATAAACCTAATCTAAAAGTAGAAAATAATATAACAATGATGGGTATAATATTACAATCATAGTTGTCAAAAATTCTGATATATCATTTAATATTATATCTGAAATTTTACTAAACATTGCTTTTAAAACATCCAAAAATAAAATAAATATACACCTAAGCCCTAGGGAGAGGGGTTACTTACCAATTACCATATTCTTTTTAAATAATATAAATGGTACAAAAATGAAAGTAAGTACCTATTGTAAAGTTACTTAGTTTCAATTTATTAACGAGTTTTTTTTTTCCATTAAAAAATTGATGTACCTAGTAATTTTTACATTGATACAATGCCATACACTGAGGAGCGTCTAAACCTAAACAAACACTGTTGTTTATGCATATACGCAAATATGATATTATATTATTATCATAACACTTTTCTTATTACCTAATTTATTTTGTTAGCTAATCTAATATTATTTTCATCTAAATTTTATTAAAAAGTAAAAGATTTAACAAAGAAAAAAAAAATCAAGAAATGGTAAAACTGAGCATCAATATTTCTATACCTACATTAACTAATATGTAAAATAATAATTTTCTTTAAATTTTCATCATAACTATCAATATTATTCAGATACTCAATTTTTGTACCTAGCCAATTTTTTAAACATTCCAAGTTTATTTATCTCAATATGAATACATAAAACTACGAAAAAATATTTATCCATATAAATTGCAAACATGTCAAACACAACAATGTATGTAATGTTAATATACTAACCATTCTAGTTTATAACTTATACTAATTAGGTATTAGTAAAATTATATCAAGGAAAGTAGGTAGGTAAAACAAAAAAAAAAGATGTCAACAATTTTGGTTGGTGATTTTCAATTAGGTACGTAAATATTGCAACAATACATTATCTATGAGTTTGTCCACACGAAAGCGTATTATTAACAGTGCTGGTCTCTGTTTAAACGCTCCAATACACTGTCACTTGTTTTATCTCACTACGTGTGTTATTCTATGACAATAATTAAATTTCCCTTCTAAATAATGATGTAATAATAACATTTAATTTTTCATAATTTTCTTACAATTTTTTCTGTCTGGTCAATTAAAAATATACCTAAATATGTTGGGATTTGGAGTTACATGTAAAACCATAGCTATTATCTCGTAAATAAATCCTAGTATGCTCTATTATTAGAAAATAATTATTTTCGTAATTCTTTAGATGGGATTAAATAAATATTATTATCACACTAGCCTTTTTTTATGTATTATTTAGACATAATTTTGGTAAAATATAAAAATGAGGGTAGTAAAAGAGTACAATTAGTTAGAGATGTTATGGGAATTATTCTAATGACCAAATAGAAGAAGCTCTACAATTCTCCCAACATAAGGTTGCGGCGTAGTATAAAATTCCTAGTGAATTTTCAATAAGACTTGCTTATTTACAGTTTTGTTTATTAGGTGCTTTATAATCAACAAATACCATGGTCACCATATTTATAACGCTAGAGGAAGGGGATCAAACAGCATTATCCAAAATCAAGGAGCTAGCAATTATAAATGGTATTATAATGTGTATAATATTAACTGTAAATACCTACCTATTTATAAAGCATTTTTTAGACTATTGGTATTGTAGAGGCTAATTTTAAAAATTCTCCAGGTCTGAACTGGATAGTTTCCTAAAACATGACTAAAATATCGACAAATACAGTGGTGTAACTAAGGAGGGTGATATATCACTCCCCCCGACTGTATTTGCAATAATTTGTTAATAGGTGTTGGAATTTGGAATTCATATTTATAATATTGTATAGATATATAGTTTTGATATAAAAATTAATATGTATTTATGTTATGACCTGATTTTAAAGATATATTATGAAAAATAAAAATCTAAAAATTTAGAAATATTTAAGTACATTTTAAAATTAATCTAAAAATAGCCCCGTACCCGTATCACTTTTTATTATAGTGCAATCACAAAATTTCCGCTTAAAAGACCAATAAGCGTGACAAAATTTAAAAACTTTGGAAAGTCAGATTTACAATCTGTAAACAGATTTTAATGTATTGGCCTGTCTTCTAGGGATTAATCGAGGAAGTTTTCTTTATTATTACAGATTAAAATGTAATCAATGTTTAAAAATTGTGATTTTTAATGATAGATACCTAAATAACACAGCTAAAAAAAAAAAGCCGGTCAGTAGGTTGTGGAAGCACTTCGCTCGTCGGGTGTCAGTATTGGTGGATGCACTTCGCTACTGGGCAGGGTACTTTTGGTGGATGTATTGAATTTGAAAGCAATGATAA
>JAIPRL010000358.1:31283-151524 GCA_025469235.1 Pemphigus obesinymphae
TGAAAATCGAAAAATGACCTCTCAAAAGTACCAACTAGATGCAATTTGCTACCGGAAACAGGGTATGAGTGTAAAGATCGGAGCACTCCTTCTGGTAGTAAATTTGTTAACAGAGAAAAAAAATAAAAAATAAACATCATTGTAAAACCACTAGCTCCCTCACTACGCTCAGAATCTAAAATTATTAAATAAACGCCTTGATCGATAAACTAATGTATTAAAAATAGTTTTCAGAATTGAAATCCGACTTAACTTTTTAATGTCCCACAGTTTTGTCACGCTTTTAGGTCAATTTTTTGTTGGTGTTGAGGCCCCTTAAATTGAATCGCTTATTATAACTTATCTTGTAAGTATTGTTTTATCTGCATTTGTGGTTCACGAAAAATTACAAATTGATTTACTTTATAATTATTTGTAACGTATTTTTTGACAACAAATTTTTAGTTTGTCGTTTCATATTTTTAATATGTCCTGAAACATTTGATCTCACATATTCTTCATAGATAATAACTTAAATGCTGATAATCATGTGACAAAATCACTTACAGCAATTTGCAATCGAGTTTAGATGGTATACTACTATCTAATATCTTTAATTATGATAAAATAAATGTGGTTGATGACGCAAGAAAGAAAAATTGTATTTTATAATATATTAATTAAAACGTTAGTTAGTTATCGCAACCCGATCAGATCATTAGTATTTAAATTACCTACATCATTAACATACAAACCTGGAAACTCCTTCTCATTGAAAAGTTGCTTACAGAAATAATTAAATTAACATAATAAAATGAATAGCTTCTTCGCTCTGCTTGAATCTAAAATTTCAATATGTAAGTATGTATACTAGGGTGGTCCTTAGTTAGGTATATAGGCTATTTTTTTCGGTCAATTCTCCTAAATTAGTTCCAATATGTAAAAAACTAAAGTATACAAAATTTCATGTTGATTGGTTAAGTTTAACCCGTGCCCCAAAGCCCATAAAGTTCAAAATCATGAATATCATTTTTTTTAACGTCATTTTTCAATATTGAAATTTTTTGGATCAATCACCCTAAATTAGTTTCAATATGCATACAAATAAAGTATACAAAATTTCATATTGATTGGTTAAGTTTAACTTGTGTCTCAAAGCTCTCAAAGTTTAAAATCACGTTCTTCTTGAAATAACCTAATATATTATTACTGGAAAACAGACGATTGATAGACTACCAATTGTAATAACCAATAATTGTAGTGAACAGCTATTAGACGTACCTAAATTATTACAAGAAACTGCAAAAGCTCAAGCAGATGCTGTGTATCAACATTTAGTCGAATGGGGTCTGATAGATCAAGTAAAGGCGATGTGTTTTGACACCACTGCTTCAAATACAGGTTAATTTAAATTAAATAAAAATGTTTAATATTTTTCAAATACCTATACCTATATCAGATAAATATTTTTTTATGTTTTAGGCCGAATCGGTGGTACGTGTGTTTTACTTGAACAGTGGTTAGAAAAAATATCTTATATTTGCCATGTCGCCAACACATATACGAGATAATTCTTAGAAGCATTTTTGATGAAAAATTCGGTTTTACTTCGGATCCAAATGTCCCCTATTTCAACGATTTCAATCAGCATGGCCAAATATTGAAACTAACAATTTTAAACCGGGACTTTATGACATTCAAGTTAGTGAAAAATTAAACAGTACTACTGAATATGTTTTAACGTTTTGTATGAATTCATTATAGAGAAGGTTACCGTGAATTACTCAAACTGTAATTTTTTTGAATAGAACGCCACCTAGAGGAATAACATTTTAAACACCAGGCTCAATCCATCATGCTCGTTGGATGTCAAAAGCCCTTTATTGTTTAAAGATATCTATTTTTCATCAAGAAATTAATTTAAACAAAAGTGAATACCAGTCAATAATTGATATATGTATTTTTATTGTTCACCTATATGTTAAAGCGTGGGTGAATGCTCCAAAAGCTTATTCTACTCCCCGTCAGGATTTACAATTTTCACGCGATCTTTATGAATACTTATCGAAAAAATATCAGAAGTAAGTTAAAAAAATTTGTCAATCATCTTTAGTATTTGATGTCTGAAACATTTGGATTAGCATTTTTTAATGATGATATATCTGACGTTTTCAACGTAAGTATAACAAAGTAAACTTTATCTAAAATTTTTATCTAATTTATTACAATTGGTTATCGTTAGGAGATAATTCTCAATATTTATGAATGTACTTCGACTAATCTCATTCCTCAGAGAAAACACATATTACCTACTATCGAATTTAACCAATCGTCTATTCAAATTTTGACAAGTGCAATTCGAATCTATCACTGAAAATACACGCACGCAATTCAGACATGTTTCGAAAAACATGCGCATGCAATTTGGTTGTCGACCAACATCGCTCTTTTTTTGTCACGCAATTCGGATGCAGCCGTACAGTACCTATAAGCTGTATAAATATGTAGATTATACATTATAATATAGAAGGTAGCTTTTCTTCAAACTTAAATATAGGTACTAAAAAAATTTAAAAATGTCATGTTCAAATTACCAACTAGAACCAATTTTGCTAAAGTTAACATAAAACTCCAAAACACCTAGGTACTGATCGAAAAGTTGTTTACAAAAAAAAAAAAAACATAATTGTAGAATCAATAAATAGAAAAATGAAAATAATAGTTTAGTAATAATTAGTTGACTCCTATACGGTATGGTACATACATAGTAAAAAATATAGTTTATAAATTATAGGTAGGTACTTAGGTAAATGTGGAAGTAAATAATATGAAAAATAAGCATAGGTACTTAAACTATAAAGAATTACCTATAATTAAAATAATCATACTTAATGAATCACCCTGAATAATAAATAGGCAAGAGATAGATATATGTAAGTAGGTATTGTAAATAATATACCTGCCTACACCCTACTTATTTTATAAATCAATTTTAAACTTAGGTATACCTAATTCCTAGGCAGGTTTCTAGGTACCTATATTAAAAGTAAAATATAGAAATTGATTATTAATTATTATTATCAATTGTATTAATGTTGTAAGTATTGTATTAGATATACCTAAGTATTTATCAGGGTATTTAGGTAGTTTTTAATAAATAATTATTTGAACATATACCTACCTACTTAGGTGTATAATAAGGTACCCAGATATATACCCAATACCCATGTAAAATATTATAAATAAAAAAAATTATAGGTAGGTAAATAAAGTATTACAAATAAATTCAAGATCATCTGGAAACGTGCTAATAATCAGAACTTCATTTAGCTCTAAATACGCATCCATTGATTTTTATAAATAATAATTTTTATAATAACTAGATAAAGGTAGATAAAGGTATAGCTAATAATTAGTTAGGTAGATAATATATTTTCATCAAAATAATTACTAAATATTATATACGCATAGGCAAATAAAGGCATTTTACTTGTATTCTATATTATTGGTACCTAATTATCATATATAATTGCATCTACCTATATGTTGATTTTAGAGTGAAACCCGTCGCACAAGTGATGACCGTTTTCCACCCCGCAACCTCACCATAGTCGAACAGCGTTACATTGACATACAGAGAGCCAATATTTATTGACTATTGTCATACACGTATACGGTTTACCGCATTATTTTGAGTAACACTGTATAATTCAAACCTGTGCATGGAGGACGAGTGTTCGTCCAAACGGGTTTCACTTTGCAGTAATTTTTAATCAACTTGCTAGAAAAAAATGTAAAATGACAAAACAATGAAAAAATTAATAGGTAGGTACCTATAATATATGTATCTGCAGCCAATGTGTATATAACAAAAGTAAAAATGTCTCCTAACCGATCTGAACAGGCGGAGAACAAAATTTCAGAAATCTACTAACCCATATACCTACATATTTTCTAGGACAGTACTAACCATCTTCGGCGTTGTGTTCGTTCGGTTTCCTCCATCCTCTCCAGTTGATACATGCAGATTCTGCTTCACTGCTCCACGTACAAAGCGAATCCTCTTCAAAGCGGTCCGAGTCCTCAAACGAGTATGTGTCCGTCTCGTGCCATGTAGCCAACATGTTGTCGTCGATGATTGGTGGCGGACCGTTGTGATGATGGATAGTGACTCTAGGGACGGCTTCGTGGACATCGTGGTGTATGTTTGCCCTGGGATCGTGATGGACGGGGCCCCTGGGTCTTGGTAATACCGGGAGCGCCAGTTTTTACGGGTAGTCGGTAAAACGATAATTGAAAACGCGACGATGTGCACAATGGACACGCCGATGACTTATTCTATATTTCTATGTGCGGTGTTGCGTTGTGCGTGCGTACCGTTCGCTCGCTCTGGCTAACCTATTATTGTCTCCCGGTCGGGAACAACAACCTTGAACCGTCGGCACAAGAGGTTTTTGACCTCGATCACCCAGCGACAACAAACATGACGGCAGCGGAGACGTTGATCGAGTGATGAGCGCGAGGAACCGCCGAGACTGAACCGCGGCTACCGCTGTCCGTTCGCAAAACGCAAGACGACTATCAGGAACACATTGAATCCATTGCGTCGCCCCTCGTAACCGTTTGTCCGCCGAACGAAGAATAAAGGACAACAAAGAAAAAAAAAACTAAAATCAAACAATAATAAAAATAATGGTTATCGGATATCTATGGAGGTCGGAATAGGACAGAGGAACACTGCCACACTGGTAGGGCTTTCTCTCTTCCCAGACTACTTTTACGTCCAGTCCATTGTTCTTGAACCGTGCAATTGCGTACAGTGTTACCGGTTGTACGGTGATGTCGACGAACTACCGTATCATCAAACGACGGTTCGAAAACGTTCAGGAGGCTACGTCGTCCTGACGACGCGGACTTGCCGTCATACGGTGTCTCTGCGCACGGTCGTCGTTGTTTCGGCCCGTGCACTCAACAACTGTTTGCCGTTCAGTGAGCCCGTGGATAAAGCGCTAAAACAACGACCGATCCGAAAACTCGCCAAAAGCCATTTTTGTCCCCGTGGCAGCACTGGGTTTTCGGTAATCGTTCGATTTTCCCCTTCTACCCGTCGCTGGTTCGTCAGCGATCTCTTTTTTATGGTTGGGGCGCTGCTGGAACGGCACCGTCGCGTTGGGGCATAGAGGATCGTCCAGGCATCAGCTGCTGTTGTAGCAGGCTGTGCTGGAACGTCGACGAATTATCTGATAACGCTTATATGTATTCTCGTGCGTTATCACGCCACCACATTGTGCCGAAGTTCCGACTACGGAAAAACGATCAACAATACACCAATCTCTATAGCTGTATTATATTGTCCCTCTAGTCGCCATTTCCCATTAAATATAAGCGTTCTTTACTTTCGCCGTCGAGCACTATGCAAAATTGGTTAGAATTTCAAGCGGTTGTGATGGCCGCGGGCAAGGGATCCAGGATACCTGAATTGACGGCTACGAAACCCAAATGTTTGTTGCCGGTCGGCAACAAGCCGATGATCTACTATCCACTCAAGTTGCTCGAAAACGCTGGTTTTAAAGGTATATATTTGACCTACGTATTCTTCAGTAACACTAATAATCGTACTCATAGGAAAGATTGGATATTTGCCCCTTGGCTTTTTATAAACACATAATAGAGCTCACAATATTCTTTGAAATTGTGTATGACCATTTTTTTTTTTTTTGTTACATCCCTACTATGGTTGCCTATACTAATATTTATCGATGTGATATTTTTATGGAATAAAATCTCTTAAACACGCATATTAAAAAATAAAAACCTCCAATGAATAATTTAACTCTCAGTTCACAATTAATTGACATTAACTTGGATGTATTCATAATATGGCTTTGGACATGTTTACTACTTATTGTTCTGAATTACACTGAATGGTAATGTGAATTTGTGAAAATATTATTTAGGGAAATAGCTTCACATAAATATATAACCAAGTACCTAATATTACCTATGTAATACGAAAAAAAATACAATAATAGGTAGGTATGTAAAATTATAGTTGGATGTACCTACCAACACATAAATGTGTAACTTAAGTATATTGGACTTTTGGTCATATATATTATACCTATTATTATATATATATCTACCAATACGCCTATCATATATCTATAATATGTATCATAGAATCTCTAAAAACCCATTATTTGGTAAAAAAATATAGAAAATTTTTTTTAAAAAATTACCTATAAATTTTAAAAAAATAAAAATGAACAATATTCAAATTTGTAACATTTGAAAACACTGTAATAATTATAACACAAAATTTAAATAATGTTTCAAAATAGATAACCTGATATACCTATATATCGAAAAATTTAAATAACATTTTAAAATGAAAAATGTTGATATCTTAAAATTTAAATAATATTATAAAATGCGAATAAAAATCTTAGTCTTAAGATCAGAAAAAAACTTTGCCAAAAGCTATGTATGGAGTGTTTTTTTGTATGATCGTAAAACCTGGACCTTAACAGCACAAGATAAAAAAAAAAAAATTGAAGCAATGGAAATGTGGACCTGGAGAAGATTACTTTGTATTAGTTGGACTGAAAGGAAGAGCAATGAAGAAATTCTCCAAATAGTAGAGGAGAAGAGAGTTTTACTATCTATCATTAGATCAAGAAGCGGGAAAACTTATAGAACACTTAATGAGGTATAACCCCTTCATAACCAATATAATGGAAGGAAGAATCGAAATGGACGCAAAGGAAAAGGAAGACATTTATAGGCGAGATAATTAGAATGGCTAGATGCAAAGGATATTCTCATATGAAGACTCTAGCATTAAAGAGAGAAGAGTGACAAAGCTTAGCCTTTAGAAAAGAAGAACATACAAATAAATCAGTAACAAAAATTTAAATAAGTAAACAATATAAAATATCAGTCTCAGTAAAAATTAGTTTTAGATTAAATTTTATTGGAAGATTTAATATGGATTAAAAATTAATATTATAGGTACCTATCCAAAGTTTCTTCTTATTATTCTAGAAACCATATTCTTTTCTTTATTCCTTCTCATTCTACTTCGTATGGCCATAACAATCTTTTACACCAAATGTTTTGTTCTATAAATAATGAACTCTCTTTTCTGTCTTAATTGAATCAGTTGTTGAAAAACCCAAACTTTCGGAAAAATTAAAAACAACTTTTCTTATTCGGTGATTATTATTTTCAATGACTTACATAAGTTTTTTCTATTTATAAAATTTAAAAAATAGTTGTACTGAGAAAATAAATTTTTGTATCCTTTTATTCTCTATAAATTAATATTGTTTTTGGATAAGCCGTGTTTCTCCTAAATTTTGTCAGACAAGTCGGACTTCTGAATGATGCGTTATAAGTATTAGTGTATTTATCTTTTATGATTGGAAAATGGGTAAATATATATTTAGGTAACAGACTGGTTGTGATATGCATGTTGCATGTACCCGTCGTATAAGTCGAGATTCTATTAAAATATATAGATCTACATTTGAAGAATCCAAAACTGCATTAAAACGTGATTCCATTTTTTGGACAAGTACTAGGTTTCTCAACTGACTGATTCAATTATATTTAGTCGTACCTATCTAAGTTAATTTTATTTGTAATGTACATTAATTGTATATAAGTTGTTTCTATCTTATTATAATAGTGTAAGTAATAATTTGTATGTAGGTACACCTATCTACTTATAAAATTACCGATTGGTGTTAATAAAATAAATAAATGAGACAAATAATTAAAATGAATTACTTTTTCCTATAGTTGGGACATTTTCCATAGATTTGTATAATAAGATGACCATATTTTCAAAATTAAAAACCTAGTTAAAAAAGGTCATTCACGCAAATATTCTCCAGAAATTGAAAAATTGCTCTCAATTTTTGGCTAGGTATTATTTTAACATTTTATGTACCTAACTAATTATTATTATTAAACAATATAATTGCTAATTTGTGATTTTATAGCAACTTTTAAATGTCTAAACATAACTTTAAGAAACACCTTAAATCCATTTTGTGTCTGTTTGTAATTTTTAGTACATATATACGAGTTTGTTGATTTGATTAGGTACCAGGGAGATAGATATTATTTGTTTTATATTAGGTAGATGTATGTTATATATCTGTCTGTCTTTACGATTCTTTGCTGTGATTACCAATATGAGTATTTACAATTTATATTCGTTTTGTTAGTTTTAAGTGTGTACATAAGTACAGTTGCTTACATTTAAAAACTAAGAATTAACAGCATTGCTCTCTAGAGTAGGTTTTCCAAATTAGTTTCTTCTTACTCTCGCCATTATTTTTACTACCTATATAATTTTTGTATACACCTGTTAACACAAACAGTTCCCTAATCTGGTGTAAAAAAGTGAGAAGGAAAGTATGCATTTTAATAATAATAATAATAATAATCAGTTAGTCATTATATTACCTAGTCAATCACATATCTTTATTTTCTTCCAGAGACTTTTTCTGGCATTCATAATATTATAATATATAATATATGATATTTTTAAATTATTGTATTATTATTATTTTAGAAACCAAAATAATAGTTGCGGATAACTATGCCAGTGACATACAAGAAGAAGTTGATCATCTTGGTTTTGAAATGAATTTGAATTTTGTTCCAATTCCATCTGACGAAGATTGGGGTACAGCAGATTCTCTCCGTCACATCTCTGATTATATTCTAGTAAGTAATAAATAATTTATAAATATTTCTAATACATAGAATTTGATATTATATTCCAACTTGTTGTTTGAAATATATGTATATTTTTTTAGACAGATGTTATAGTTCTGAGTTGTGACTTAATTACTGATGTTGATTTACATCAAGTAATAAATGTTTATAGAAATAAAAATGCATCTTTAGTATCTTTGTATTTTTCTCCATCACAAGATGACCAATGCGATTTTACCGTACCAGGACCAAAATCAAAAAATAAGCTTGGTAAAATATTATATTATATTTATAAATTTATAGTTATGTGTATTTATATTATTTTATTAAAATTAATTAATGTTACAGAAAAAGATATTATTGGATATGATTCAAAAACTTCTAGACTATTATTAATGGCTTCAGCTTCTGATTTTGAAGAAACTATGCCGTTAAGTAGTTCCTTATTGTCCAAGTGTTCAAATTTAACTCTTTGTTCAAAATTATTAGATTCTCATATGTACATTATGAAACATTGGCTTGTAAGCTATCTTATAAAAGATAAGTAAGTTAAATTGTTTTTATTTATTATTAGTATTAGGTATGTAATTATAATATTTTGTTATTTATTTTAGAAATATGTCAACTCTTAAAGGAGAGCTACTTCCATTTGTAGTGAAAAAACAATTATCTAAACATTGTAAAAATATTGAACCAAATGAAAAGTTATTTGAAGAAGATGACAAATATGATATATTTAATATATCGAAAAAATCTAATATTGAAAATAATATTCGTTCAATGTATGGTTCTGGTAATATGTCTAACTCTGAAGATTTAATTAAATGTTACACTTGTATAATGAATACAAATATTGGAGTACGTGCCAACTCTTTATATGATTATTGTAAAATCAATAAAATTGTAAGTAGTTACTAAAATATATTATAGCAACATAAACCAAGTATATTATTGCACATTTCTTAGATTAATAAATTAAACCTAAATTTACGAGAAGAAAAAGATAAAATTTCTTCTGAAGCTGAAATTTTATCAAATCAATTTGACAAAGAGACATGTTTTGTTGGACCAAATACCAAAATAATGGAAAAAACTTCCATAAAAAGTAGCAGTATTGGTTCAAGATGTACAATCAATTCGAAAACTAGAATTACCGATTGTATTTTAATGAATGGTGTTATCATTGAAGAGAGGTAAATAATATTAATGATAAATTTCTGACTATTATTGATGGAATAGTAAAATTGTATAAATAGTCTGCTTGTAAATTATTTTTAATCATAATAATATTTTATTCACGAATAAATGACGGGGCGCTCAGGAAAAGGGAGAATGATCAAAATGGATTTGTATTCTGATAGAATTTTTTAATCATAATCTTTATTTTTGGGCTAAAGGGAGGGGATATGTGTTCAAATTATGGAAAAAAAACGATACATTTGTACTAAACATTTTGAACAAATAGAGTTATCTTCATTAATGGGTCGAGTTTACTTATCACTTATTAGTACACAATATACTATATGTATAAAAGGAGTTAAGTAAAAAAAAGTCCTATTAAAAATAATATATTCTTAAAAATGTAATATTCATTATATTTAATTTTTATAAATTATTTATACATAAGAAATTAATTTTAATACTTTAATAGATTTTGCCTATATTATCACAATTTAAACTAGAGGTTTAAAATGTAAACCCATTTGAATTTTTCAGTCTCGGTTTAAATAGTGGTATTTGAATTTTTTTGATTTAGGTTTTACTTTTTCTATTTTTTGGTTAACCAGTTTCAACCCCTAATTTAAATATATTATTTTTATTAACATCACACATATTAACTCCTTTTTTCTAAGCACCTGGTAAATGGAAACATCAATATAATTTAAATAAAAACTATTTATTAATGTTGATATTTATTGCAATTATTTTACAATGAAAAATAATTAAAATTTTAGATGTATACTTCAAAATTGTATAGTATGTCATGATGCGGTAATCAGTGCTGGTTGTGAACTTAAAGACTGTTTGATAAGCGGCAATTTTAAGGTCCCACCCGGAGGTAACTATTTAAAAAAATTTTGTGGTATTAATATTTATTAAATCTAAATAGTAATCATAGTTTGTTTTAAATCACGGCTGTAAGCTGTAAAGCACCAGTGTTTTGGGTTAGATTCATACCTGAATACACGGGATAGGTACATGTAATGTAGGAACATTAACAGGCAGGAACAGGGATTTGATAGAGATTTGAGAAGAAGATATGTAAATATTTGTTGTATGCAAGAACAAAAAGAAGAAAAATTATATATATTCAGGAAAGACACAAGTACAAAGAATGGGGTAGGAATTGTAATTAATGTATACAGTAGATAAAGTAATAGAGTAAAGAGAATATATTTTAAAGAAAAGAAGCGATGAGGAAGCTCAAAAAAGAAGTGGAGGATATAATAGAAAGTTATATGGAAGTGTAGGGCTAGGGTAGCTAAAGTCAAATAGTTGAGAGAGAAAGCAAAGTAGAAGAGTTTTTTTTATATCAAATAGAAAATAATTTAAATAAATTTAATTTCTTTTATTTTATTAAATTATAAAAATGACGGGTCAATAGCGAATGGAAGCACTTTGCTTATTAGACAGGATTTTGGGGGGATGTATTGAATTTGAAAGCAATGATAAATCATTACATTCAATAAATGATTCTGAGCGAAGTTTGGTATAATAATTTTTAATATTGAAATAAAATAAAATTACATTTAACCTTTAAATAGCCAATTTAAATAAATAATACCAGAAACTTGAATTTTGCATAATATATTTATTTGCATTAGATACCTACAAAATCTATACTTTGGAATATGAAATTTAATTTTGAAGTTTAATGTAATAAATTTAGTACCTAATTTCAAGTGTAAAGTCCTAAACATTTAATACTGCTAACTTTGTTATAATTATATTATTTAAAATATCTTAAAAATGTATAATCTTTTAATCTTAGGTATATATATAATAAATTTAATTGGATTTTTAATGATATTATTATTATTTTTTATAAATTTCTCAAAAAAACTTTTTGGCCAGAAGACTTGATTCAAACATTACATGTATAACTTTTTTCTATTTTTGGTTGATACTTTGAAAAATTATTGGAAAATTGAAGAAAAACATTATATCCTCGCAATTCCTGAAACTTGAAGTTTTTACAGATTATATTATAATATAATATACATCATAATATGTTTAAAAAAAATTCAAATACCTTTTTCATTTTCAACAGTAATGACTTAGTCTGAATTTATATTTGTATTTTAGTGTATGCATTTTTTTGGAAGTAAGAAATATGGATGATTTGTTTAATAGAGAATTCATAGAAAAAAGTTCATTTTGCATATGATTGCATAGATATTTAATTTTTTTTCCATATTTCATAGAAATGTTTATTAAAATAAATTTGTATAAATATAAATGTAAAAAAAAATGGTAAAAATTATCCGTATAAAAATTTATGATATATACTTAATCTCACCACCAAATATCACTATTATATCCCCCCGCCTCTTTTGGTCTTCCTCTTCCCCTTTTTCTTTCAAGATCCATTATTTTTACTCTCTTATTCCTCCTTAAAACAAATGGAATTAGAATTGTCTACTTGATTGAAAAACTCAGCAAATCCCATTTTACCCCTTAGGAGGTAATTACCCCAAGGTTGAGAACTACTGTCTTAGAATCATGTGGTATGTTATTACTATATATCAAAAATGTATGTATGGTAAAAAGTATTAACTGCTTATGGTTTGTAAAAGATCTCATTCAATTGGTCTATCTATAATCAAATTTTTTGTTTCAGGAAAACATTACAATGAAGTACTCACTGCTATGGACAGACTGATGGAAATTTAAAAATTATGGAATATAAGTATGAATTAATTTCATCAATCCTCTTATTGAATACTGTTTACTACTTCATTAATATATTTATAATATATGATAGAAACATTTTATATGAAATATATATATTTATATATTATATATTCGTCTAAACATTACATCTATTAATTTATTAATTATTGTCATTTAGGTTTTAATAACCAAAATGTATATAAAAATCAATAAGGTTTTTTCTTGATAATAGGTGCTATTATTAATGAGAGTTACAAAAATATATATTTTTACATTTTAAATACTTTAGTATTCAAATAGTATGGAACAATTTACCCTTGTATTTTATATGTATAAACATTAGTGTACAATGTACATAGGATTTTCTAAAGGGAGGGATCTAAATAAAGTCAATATTAATTTAATGACATAATAAAACTGATTTAAATTTTAAAAATACTGTATATTTTTAATAATGTACTTTTCATGTACCTACATATATGATATTTGTATGTATAAATGTATATATAATTATATTAAAATGTTGGTTACTATATTTTATATTCCAACTATATGAAACGTAAATATATATATGTTTTTTTTTTATATAACTTCACACTGTGGTTCATTATTTGGTTTAGTAATCTATCTGCATTTATTTAAGTACATTTTAGATTATGAGTGGAATGAGGAACCTTGCAAGATTTTATTTTTTTTGGTCACAATTTTTTGTATATTTTTTATGAGTAGGAGTTAGTAATAGAAAGAAAATTAATTATAGTTGGTACTTTAATTCTAATCTTTTGATTTTTCTATTTATTATTTTGAGCAAGGAAAACTACCGAAAATAATAAAAAAATGTTATAGATCAAACAATGATAATATTCAAAGTTAGAGCAGTTTATAAACTATTTTTAAAGTTCTAAATTACAACATCTTCAAATTAATGGAATATAAATGTAGAAACCTCATAATAATCTCCCAGAAATATTTGTACATTCAATTTTAAATGTTAATTATAATTCATTTTATTTTAGATTATCATTTTATTTAAAATTGCTTAATATAATTCTCCATTAAAATCCAGGTAGATATATGTTGTTTTTCAGATATTTATATTGTTCAATTTCATGATACGTAATGTAACAAATGTTTAGAGTTCTGTATAAGATAAATGACAATACACAATTAATGAAATATTAGAAAGGTATCCAAAAATAAAATTATTCAGATCAAATATGTTAAAATAAACAGCAATAGCCAAAAGGTAGGCCTTACAGTTAGTAACCTCATTGTTAACCCCCCCCTCCATTGCCTTTTTTCATACATTTTAACCTAATAAATATATTAAAGTATTTTTTTTTTCATTTATATACACTACTGAATGGTCCAATAAGAGTATGAGCATTGAGCAATAAACCTAACAAATAATGTAAAAACTTATAGTTTAATTTATACTTAATCCTCTCCCCACCCTCTCCATTGCATAATCCTGGCTACGCCACTACTTACAGTCATAAAACCTGTAAAAAGGTCAAAAAACTGTCACCAGGAATTATTAAAGAATCACTTTACATCAAAGTTATCATAACAATTATTTTTATTCACTGCCAGACTAAACTATAGATCAATAATTAGTTTCCATAATATTATTAATATCAGTGTATACTCCTAATCCCAAAAGCATTGATCAGAGATAATTTCAAGAAGTTTTTCTGATGCTAAAATTGTAAAACAGAGGCAACATAGTGATAGATGAAAATAAATGAGTAAATAAAAATCTGGCTTTACAAAGTTTATTTTTTATACACTAACAAAGTTTACTAAATTAAAATTTAATTGCAAAGAGTAATAAATAGGTAGGTAGGAAGGTAGTTCTCTAAATAAAATAAGATTAAATAACAACCTATCTAATATTTTTATTATACTATTTAAGAAAACGCCACACCGAAAATTTTTCAATTAAAAACTTGTATTAGCATTTTTCACTTTTATCATCTTACAAAAATGTTAGAAATACGAAACAAAAAAAACAAACTATAGCTAACAACATTATCTAGTGACTGATGGAGTTGGTTTTTGAGATATGCATTTTTACACGTTTTATGAGCTGTTAAATTCATCAGTTGCTAAATAATGTTGTTCTTTATAATATATTTTTCTATTTCATCTTTCTATGTAATATTATCAAATTGATAAAAATAAAAAATGCATAAACATGTTTTTTTTTAACAAATATCGTGACTACATAACAATTAAAAATAGTACTGACCCAGGTCTGTTTTTAAATTCCTTTTAAAATATATTTAAATATTTTTCATTTGTTTGATTTTCATTTTTCTTAAAATTTAATAAAATTGTTGCCTATAAAAAAACCCCTCAAAAATCGGGTGTATGGCGTCCTCTTAATACATAAGTAGTATAGCCAGTAACCTATATAGATAATAATAATATATAAATATAAAAATGGTACCTACTTACTTATAAGTTAATACCCAAGGTGAATTTATCAGGTGTCAACACTCCCTCGCCTAGCAACACTAGTTTGAATATAAATTTTACACCAGTTGCAAACGCTGCTAGAGTCGCTGTCTACACTGATTGGGTCTAATATTTACTATAGTTATAATGAAATTTTACGTGTAATACTTAAAAATATTTTACTTTTTACATGGATTATTAGAGTATAATATCTATAATTAAAATATAAATTAAATTAATAACTACTGGATTCAATAAATATATGGTATATGTTTATTTATTATTTAATATGAAACAACTGCAGCTGTTAAATTATATTTCTAAAATTATACAATAAAACTGCACATCAATGTTTAATAATAGGTAAGTTTACACAGTCTTTAAATTTTTTTTTTTAGTTGTTTTTTCTGTTTATTATTTTTTTGTTGTATTTTGTGCATGCGAAATATCATTCTTCTATTTAAGTAATACCTACGTCACAATATATTTTGTAAACAATGAACATCATATTTTACGTTTTTAATAATTATTGGGTAACAATGTCGACAACTTATGCTTTCATATACTTACATAGGTATACCTAATAGGTAGTTACTTACATATTTTTATACCTACTCGTTTAGAATTGTATATAAATAACCTATAATACAACATTAGGTATGTTCATGATTTGTTATACCTAAATTATTATGTACGTAATATTATGAAACTATATATGAAAAATTAAAATAATATTAACTCTGCTCAAATAAAAACACGAACTACGGCATATTTAATATAATTTTAAAAGAATAACAATACGTTTGTATAAGTAATAATTATAGTTTATAATAAGTATATATTAAAAGCAGATACTTCAAGAGAATGCCACACCAATGATTTTCAGAAGTAAAAATATATATTAAATAAAATGAACGAAATGACCTCTTAAAGTGGTTTTAGAATTCAAATTTATAGAAAACAATATTTTAGAGGTAATATCTTACAAGGATTTTTCAAAATATATATTAACAAAAAAGTTACATCATTTTAGAAACTAAAAAAAGGATTTTATACATTCGATATTATGCTATAGAATATAAAAACGCTGAAAAATGTTTGCGGTCGTATCCAAAATATTGTCTTTTAAATATTTTATAATAGGTGTTTTAAGGGGCTTCGACACTGGCCGTTTTTAAGGAGTTCAGTATAGGCAATTTTTAAGTAATTTTAGGAAAAATAAAAATCTAACAATTTAAAAATATTTAAGTACATTTTAAAATTAATCTAAAAATATCCTCATACCTATACTACTTTTCATTGCTATGTAACCACGGTATTTTCTAATAAACATGCTCACGCATTTCCATAATTGTAGGTTTCTGGATAAGTTTAGACAAAAAACATATCTTGGAAAAATTAAAGGTGAGTTGTTAAACTGTGTTTCTACCTGATAGATTTAAAATTAAATCAATATAAAGATTTTTATGGTGGTTTCAAATTAATGAAAAAATCATTATTTAATTGTTTGTCATTTATTTCAAAAAAATTATTTAAAAAAATCATCTGATAAAAACATAGAAAATATAATAACGAATTCAGAACTTTTTTGAAAATTAAAATTGAACAAGTTTAACACGGCCAATTTATGGAAATGCCAAGACCATTTTAGCACTTTGAAAAATCTACTGTCGAAGACCCTTAAGTTTTTAACTCTAAAACCATTTTAAAAAGCCTTTTTATTTGTTTTTCGTAAACTTATTTTTAAATAAATGTCGTTATTACATAATAAAAAGTGATACCTACGGATATGGGACTATTTTTAAATTGTTGGATTTTTAATTTTTCACAAATTATCATAAAAATTGCCTATACAAAACCCCTAAAAATGGTCGCGCTGACATCCTCAGATAACTATATGATTATAAAACAGATAGGATATAGGTATATACTCTAGTCTATATGTGATTATATGTATGGTTTTTTTTTTCAATATTCAATACAATTTTGAATGGGCTTGGATAGTTTTGCAACGATGAAATTGAACTTAATAGTTCGGAAAAGTAAATACATTCCTTGAAAATAACATGTTATAAAAAAAAAAAAAAAACAAGTAGATTATTTCGTAGTTCGTACTAGATAAAGCGTGTGTATTTTTTGAAAGCTCTGCGAGTAATGTGCAATGATCAATTTGCAGAATATTTGTTTAGGTAAAAATATCATTTATCAGCTAGTAAAATCGCATGCGATGACCACAATGGAAATTGGCACTTGCCTATTTATTTCTTAGGCCCTCTCCACATTAGGTAACTCCGAAGAAACGCGACGGATACTAAGTACGTTGGAGTATTTTGGGAGTCATTTCCAATGTAGTTTAATGGGCCCAAGTAACATGAAAATATTTAATAAACATTAAAATTCCAATATTCAATATTTTATAAATATTTACTTTTGATTTAATTTTGATTTTATATTCATTGGATTTTCATTAATTGAACCAAATTTAAATATTAATTAATATTTTATAAATGTTAAAAATAAACAAATTTCGTGCTATAAATTCCGATTCGGACTGATTTGAACCGGGATATTCTCCATCGAACAACCTATATAGGTACTATCTATTGGTCTACCTGTCGGGGATTACTTTTCAGTCAAAACTCCAGGTACCCATTATATAAATACAGTACATATAGTAAATAAACATATTAGTCGGCCGTAGAATATCTGATCGATCTAAACGATCTAAAATCTAAAAGATCCAATATGGGGTTAACGACGTAGGGGCCGAACATACCTGAATATTCCTTTAATGGCATATAGATACACATACAGAAAGGATTTTTTGAAATTGGACCTTTAAGGGGAAAAGGAGAGGGATGGTCAATTATTATTCAACGACCAGCCCAAACTATAATTCATTGGTGAAAGTTGACATTTTCAGAAAATATTCCTTTAATGACATAGATACACATACAGAAAGGATTTCTTAATATTCAACATGTAAGGAGAAAGAGGGAGGTGAGGTCAATTATTATTCAACACCTAGCACAAACTATTGGCCGTAAAGAATATTAATTAAATTGTAAAACTTTTGTTTAAATTTGTTCTTTTTAAATTGTAAAAATTGACGAACAGTGAAGCCGAGTAATTCATTTCGTACCTATATATAAGTATACAACTACAAATATAATATAGGTACTATAGGTATAATATACTAAATATTTAAATACTATAATATATTTAACTTACAATATATTAAATAATAAATGTTTATTAATTATTAATTATTGATTTTAATTAAAATGTTTATTTCTTAATAATTATAAACATTGAATAACGATTGTACCTACATAAAATATTTATATTTGAACATTATAGTTAAATAATTACTCAATATTTAATTTTAAATCGAAAACCAATATTTTCTATTTTTCTATTAATATTATACATTGGGATTTGTTACCTGGGGGGAACCACAAACGGCATGATTTGAAAGAGGAGACGCGTATTCTACTCGTGTCCTACCATCAAATCGCCCGTCAGATATTTTAATAAAATAGCAGTTGAACACGCATTTAATATCGAATTTAGCAACTTCTATCGTATGTAGCTGTTTCTTTAGACATACAGTAAAATGCTACGATCTTGCAGGAATCAGTCTAATCCAACTCTTTCATAATTACAAATAAATAAAATCTACATGCATTTCCACAATCCCACTCATTCAACTTTTTGCGATTTTTTTTACAAGTAAGTATTTAGTATTCAATTCCTGTGACGAAATTCCCATCACAATATACAATTTTATAATATTTTTAATTTAATTCTTCCTTTTATTGTCTGCATTATATACCGTATCATTTTATTGTTATTAAATATTGTTAAATTGGACTTTGTCCGTCATGTTAATAAAATAAAATAAATAAATATACAATTTTCTTTAGGTGAGGCTCGAGAAAAGTTTCCCCCGCCCCACCCATGAGTTACAATAATCAACTTTTTGTGCGATTTTTACGAATATTTAATAGGTATACAATTCCGACAAATAATCTGCAGTTCGAATTTTTTTCAATGTATGGATGGCGCTATATAATCTATACTCTATAGTCATTTTCCTTCTCCAATGAAAATAGTAAAAGGCTACAACCATTTTTTCGTCACTTGAAGAATCTCTGTTTGACATTATACCCATAAAATATTGCAAAATTGTAGCTAAAGATAGGCGGTAGCTATTAATACCAGTAGGTACCTACCTATTTATTTACCAGTATTAAAAAGTGTGAAAAACGTTCGATTTTGCTATAATTTTGAAAATATGAATTGCTTCCATTCATTCAAAATTCAAAAAAAAAAAAATTTCAGTATTATCGATAAGTAAGTCTATAAATAGCTATTTTCATTTTTTTTTTAAATCTAAAAATTTTATTGAAATTTTTGAATTAATATTTATTTTTGTAAATCATGTGAGACAGAGGCGGCTATATATTTTATTTAAGAAAATGCAGAATATTTTTTTATTTATTATTATATTTTTATTTATTCGTACTATATCATAAGAACTAGGACTATTGACCAATGCCGGATAGCCGATAGGGAATCTTTACCGGCTCATTAAGTTTTATGATTTCTACCAGCTCAAAAATATGTTTTCATATTCATATTTTTGGTCACACATTACATAATCAGCCAAAATATCGTTCCGAGATTTTCTCGGCAACTCGCCTATAGTCAATCCGACCCTGCTACTTTTCCAATTACCTGTATACAATTTAAATAATTAAAGTATAAAATTTGCAAATCAAATATAATATATATATCGAGGGATTAAAAATAAGGTAAAAAAAAAAAAAATTAATAAATGAAAAAATCGATTTTTTTCGAACAACCATATATCTGTATTTAAATTTGTATTAATTTTTATATTACTTTTTTTAATAATCTTTCTTTCTAATAATCAATTTGGAAATTCTGAGAATTTTTAGTGAGTAAAAATAGAAATATTAAATATTAAATTAATATTACGTGTATAAGTATAATAGTGTATTTTATTAACTTATATATTGTTTTACATTTATATAAAATATTATTTGACGATCCCGAAAATCCCAGGGATCCCGGGATTGTAATCTCTACCTTGTGTAAGAGGGAAGTGACGACGGTGAAGTCTTTGGACGGGGTTAATCCTCGTTCGGTCCATTAATACTGGAATGACAGAACAAAACAGAAGGCAACCATTACAGGACCAGTGTACTATATGAAACAGTCGTTTAACAACTATAGAAGTTAGAATGAAATCATATATATTAATATATTTAAGATATACAATGTATATACATATAATATTGTTATACTATATACTTATAATAGATATAATTTGATATAAAACAACAATTTAATGAAGTAGGTACTCACTAGCTTATGTGTGTTATCAATAATAATTGTGGCAGTGACTAGATAAATAGGTCTGCCAAGAATCAATGGTCATAAATTCAAACAAAAGTCAAATGCAAAGGTACACCACACCCACGCATATGTCTTTTGTCCACAGATGACCTTCAAACATAAAATATAAATCAAATTCAATGTAGATAGGTACCTAGTTAATTTATTGTTTGTACCTACCGTGTTTTATTTATTGATTTTTATTTATTACAAATGCGTTTAATAATTAATATAAATAAATTGAAATATAAAGACAACATTTTAAATTAATGTAACATCTACCATTATCTCTTATTTTATTTTAAATATTTTTAACTCTATACATGATTTCTAATAATTTGAAGACTCAATAGAAGAAAAAATTGAATTTGTAAGGATAGAAAAATATATGTTATGCTTTGCGTAAAAGTTCTCTGTTTTGAAAACTATTGCTTTTTTCAGAGTGTAGGAAATTGGGCATGAATATCGTGGATTATCTACGATATTTCAGGTTCAGGTATGTACTTATATTATCGCATGTGGATACTGGATAGTGATGATGCTTTTGATATTTGTAGTGTGAATAGTTTACGGATGGTAAACGAAAATAGCGGTTTTACAGCCGCGTTGGTCGTTTAGTGAAATATCCGAAGAATATATGGGTATAGGGAATTTTTATCGGTTTGTGAAGTGTGTTTCATTTAAGAAAAATATATCAATTTTGTGTTTCTGAATAAAGTGAATAAGCTCAAGGCGTTTCCGAAGGACTCCTCGACAGTTTCAGAAAATAATTTTTAAGATACCTATTTATGATTATTGAGAAGTAGTGGAAGTATACCGAAAGAATCATAACTATATAGTGTGTTCTTAACTTTTAACTTGCTTGATTCGATAGGCAGGATGAGTGCCACGAGTTGCGCCGAAATTGCCTTGATGTCAGGGGACGATGTGTGATTGCAGGGGGTGGCTGTGATGGACCCGTACGAGGGTTTTGATTGGTCGATTGGTTGGATTGTTGGTGGTGTGGTATATGGACAGTGATGGGCCTGGGTGCTTGTGTTAAGAGGTGTGTGTATATATTGTATTCGGTCTGTTTGACCGTCGGATGTTCTTTTCGCGGAGAAGTGCGGGACATTTGGAATGGTTGGCGGTGTGTGTGCTCTCACAATTTATGCATTTGGGGTCTGCATCCTTAGTCTTTGTACAATACTTAGCTAAATTGGGAATTTTTTAATTTAAATTCAAAATTTTCTAAATTTAACACACCTTTGTGCGTAGGTTAGAGTGCCAAAATCGTTGGCATCACATGAAACATTGAGCGGGAGAGTATTGGATTTGTAGCTTTCTACCTTAATACAGACATAAAAAGCATCGAAGTTTCGTTAAAGATTTGTTCGGGACGGCCCTGGGTATATATATATATGCGTATCTAAAATATATTTTTTACATGCTTATTTTAATAATTTTTGGTGCATATTTTGATCATTTTCCGTGCATTAAGTCCCGAGCCCTTATTATAATATATAATATTATTATTATTTTAGTATATAGATATGTATTTTAAAGTAAAATAAGTAGATTTAAAGTAACACGACTGGTGCATACTGGCCAAATACACCATTCGTGTGGGACCGATTTAAGATCTTAGTCTATGATTTTTATTAAATATATTTGATAAAACTAAAATAATCTATTTGAATATTTGATAAAAATAAAAGTGAAAACTATAAAATGTAATTACAGAGGAAATCTGAATTATATTGATTAATATTTGGTTATAATTTGAGCGTTCCGGAGTATTTTACGGAGAAATTGTTAAAGGGGACGCTTTTTAACCACCGTTAGAGGTAAAGGGACTAAGACCCCCTGCGTCTTCCCCCACTTTAACCCCTGATTTTATACCTGTACCAAGAACGAATAGGTATAAGATTTAAAAAAAAAATCATAATTTTTCTTTAAATATGGGTAAAACAAATAAAAATGATAAATTTTGAATAATTACCTATGTAAAAAGTAATTCAATTTTTTTCCATCTTTTGTAATCAAAAAAATTATTGAAAATTATATATATAATATGTATAATATTTTTTCATAGACCATTGATGGCGGAAAAGAGGAAATCAAATTCCATGACCGCATGCTTTTGGAATTAAATAATTTTCTTTTGTTTCATATATGAACATTTTAGTAAATCCGGACCACAAAATCTCAGGACAGCAGAGGCAGTTGCTTAGTACTCTGGTTGTCAAATACATAAATGTTTATAAAATGCTATAAATATAATATATACAATATATAACGTTATTATAAAATATGTAATATCGTTCACTGTAATATAATCTATATTTTTATAATATAGGAAGTACTTATCTATTTTGTGGTAGGGTCATAACATAAATTCCAATTGCATCATTGATCATAATAATGAAATACCAACAACCTACCTACCTAAAATAGCTGATAATACCTATTATCATTGATTATATATTATCAGTGCTATTATATAACTATAGTTTATAATAATGTAACTAAATAGAACTTAATGATGTATTGATATGCACGTGCATTGCAGTGTTGATACAAATGAAGTACACATTGCCTATAATATAGTGTTTAATGGTGGGATTCGCGTATTTATTAGGGCTTATAGAGAGGGGTCAATGGTCAGTCCATATAATGTATAAATATTATTATAATAAAAATATCAGTCTAAAAAATAAAAGCTAACTGCCTGCAGTATACCGGTATACGGATATTTCACAATACTATTTTAAAACTTTGTTTAAACATCGATCCGTATTATATAGGCAGTAGGGCTGCACATGTAAGGTTTATTATTTAGAACAGATTTGTTATTTCAATATAGTCTATACATGTGTATATTATGTTTCCTTACTAAAATGTTAGTGATTCTTTGACCATTATTCATCAAAGCATTATTATAATATGAAATACTATAGTACCTATATTATAATAGATGTACCTACTAATAGTGGGTAAATATTATAATAATATACCTATATATATATATATCACGATTATTTATGATAATAATTTATAATTATTATAGGATTTGATCAGTGGAAGATTGGCACTTTTTTTATTATTGGGGGAAATGTTTAAAAAGGCCACTGCAATTTAAAAGTTATAACCAAACCCAAAGACGCTTACTTCTCTCTCGATCTATCCTAAATAATAAAATCAGAGTTTAATAAAAATGATTCTGAGTAATATAGTCATACTATCAGTGTAATACATAAATAGTAAATCGGTAACCATCATGATAACTGTTTAGTTGTTTTTTTTTTTATTTATACCTACGCATAATTATAACGATTTTTCGTTTTAATCGATAGGTAGTTTTTATTTACGTTCAAGAAAATTATTGATTGTACTTGAATAAATTTTTTATCATAAAGATTTTTACCAGCTCCATTTACCCAAAATGTTGTTCCCCGAAGGAAATAAAACATCACAGAAAAACTATTTTCTAATTTAAAAATTTTAATTTCCCTTTTTTGCATTCTTTCAAATCTATATATAATGATTAATATATCACGTTAAAATTTTTGTAAACATTTTTTTTAACATTTTTTAAATATATAGGTGTTATATCTAATTTAGAATATAAATTAATTAATTAAGATTTATATTTTAATGGCGAATTAAATCATATTCATGGACTGAATAATATACGTTAAAATATATTTTATTCATTTATTTAATTGTGTTCATTGGTCGTTGTATTAATTTAAAATATTTAAGTAAATGAATTAATATTTAGTTTTGATAATCAGAGCGTCAATTATTAAAGTCGCAAAAAATGTATTTAATTAGAAATAAGACTTGTACATATTTTTTTAATAACCTTGTTAATATTTATATCCAATAGATATATATTACAATTATCAATTATATTTTTTTTGTAATATTATTTTTTAGTTACATTATTTTTGTGTTTCTCTCTGACAAAAAAGTATCCTTCTAAAGACCAAATCAAAATAATACTTATAATAATTAATTTAAAATAAAATAAAACATGTAAAAAAACATCACGAGCTCAATTTTATGGGGTTTTATATAAGTTACTACTTTTTATAAATATAAAAATAAATATATATTATAAAAAAATAATATGTAAAAAAGAAAATGTCTTTATTATATAATAAAAATAAAATAAACATAATTGTTTCATAAAATACCATAACATTTTATCAAGCAAATTTGCTAATATTATAAATAGCAATTAAAGTCATAAATAATTATAGGTAAATCAAAAAATTAAAAAATAAATCTTTCATTGATTATTATAATTATGGCATTCCTAAACTTATTTGTAGCTGCAATAAATTTTAGATTGCAAAAACTAGTAGAAATTTCAAAATTCGATACAATGAATATATTTCAGAAATACAATTTTAAAAATCTTCTCCTAAATCTAATTCTGCTAAGCACGTCTTATATAATAATGTCTTAGAATTTTAGTATACATTTCAATATAGAAAAAGATTTAATAATATTAAATAACCGAAAATATATCTATATACATAAATTTAGTATTAGAAGAATAAATTACTCATTTCGAATGAAGTAAAAATATTAGTTTTAATAAGATTTTAAATCTACAAATATATTTTAAAAATAGTGATATCTATCAAATTTCAATACATCATTTTCTAATATAACTATTTTAATATCTATATTTATATGTTACTATAGTCATCGTTCAATAAATTGTTTCTTATTATTTATATTTTATAGTAGGTATATTCTATGTATTCTGTTTATTAATTTATCATCTTTTTTTTTATTCCTGTTTTATTTTTTTTTAACCTGATA
This sequence comes from Pemphigus obesinymphae, assembly GCA_025469235.1. Lineage (NCBI taxonomy): Eukaryota > Metazoa > Arthropoda > Insecta > Hemiptera > Aphididae > Pemphigus > Pemphigus obesinymphae. The sequence continues at coordinate 56,589 of JAIPRL010000358.1, forward strand.
ACTTATATTATGGTCGAAAATACAGTTATTACCTATATAATCATGATTTTTTTTTAATGCTCTAGGAACATTTTCTCTTTTATAAAATATTATAATATATATAATATTTTTATACGAATTATGAGTAAATATTAAATTTGTCGAATTAATTATTTTTTTAATTTTTCAATTGTAAATATACATTTTATAGATAAATTAAAATTAAACAATTGAAAGATTTATATATTTTATTAATATAATTTACAAGTACCTATTTATATTTAATTGTTATTTAAACAATGACGATTCATTTATACACAAATTTTAAATAGGACATATAACATAATATTGGTATAAAAATATAAACGATAACTTGCAAAACATCAAATGAGTAAGAGATTTATGTAATAACGGGAAAAAACTCGAGGTCAATTTTTAACCTTTTTTTATTTTTATTTTAATATTGACACATTTCCATAGCATGCTATATGATGTTCAAATTTGAATATTTGATTTTCCAAGTTATTATAATTATATAATAAAAATAAAAATGTAACAATTTAAAAATGTTTAAATCCATTTTAAAAGTAATTTAAAAATAGTCCTTTATCTGTACTTACTACTTTTTAATAATGTGCAATGAAGACATTAATTTAAAAACATGTTTCCGAAAAATAAACAATTACCTATTTTAAAATTGTTTCAAAGTTGACATAAAAATATTTAAAAGACAACATTCCGGATACGACTTCATAGGTCCTTATATGTTATCCTTCTCTTATTATATAGCATATGATATCGAATGCAGTATGTACAACAATATTTTTATTTAGTTTTTGCAATTTTCTGTAATTTTTTTACTAAATACTATTTTGCGAAACGGCCATAAGATCGTCATATGTTTTCTATACATTTAAACATAAGTGTTTGAACTCTAAAATCACTTAAAGAGGTAATTTCGTTTGTTTTTAGTGGACATTTGTTTTTACTACTGAAAATCAGTTTTCTTCATCATTCGATAAATATAAATAAGTTATTAAAAAAAAAAAAATACCTATACATTTTATACTCATCATATAGCGTACTTTGGTACCCACATTTTCGTACTTATACCTATTATACTTGTTATTTACTATTAAAATATGTACCTAGGTATTAATATTGTATATTTTATGGTAATATTGACAATTTTAAATTGTTATAATGTTTCTCGAATAATTAAAGCGTAAAATAAATTAAGGTATTAGTTCGAAGCTTAAAGATACAAAATGTATAGGTACCTACTGATAAGTCAGTATTATTATATGAGAATTCATAAAATATGTTATCATAATAAATATAATTAATAGTTATTTAACGTCCATAGTTTGAGTATTCGATAAATAAGTATGTGTTTTAATTATGTATATTTTAATATGTATGTATAATTTAACATTATTTATTTATATATTAATTATTATTTTTATATGTCAATATTAAACACTAATGTTTACCTGCATATTATGTTGAATATATATATATATATACATATAAATCTGTATAATTACTAATTAATATATACCCAATCAAAACTATGTGTAATCATTTTTAGTTAAATTAAAAAGAAAATGATTAGGTTTAAGTAAAAACAATCGTACCTATATATAAGTCCATAATATAATAAGTACTAGTATTTCTATAATGTACTTTTACTAATATAATATGTATATTTTTATAATTATTTATTAAATAAAAATGTAAACATTGTACAGCTATTATAATAATATACTGCATTGTGTCTACAATTACATATTATATATTATAATAATATCTATATAAGTACGTAAATATAGTAATCCTATTCTTTGCATATTTTTTCGTCAAAATTCACATATTAAATTTTATTTAAGTAAACAAAAAAGAATGAAAAAATGGTAATTTTATACTAAAAATAGGTATATGAACTATACAGGATATACTTATCTACTATAATTTAGCACTTTTGAATGAATACAGGTATACGCACGCGTAACACGTTACACGTATTGCATATATCTATATTATAGGTAAAAAAAAATACATTATTATTTGTATCTATACAATGTTAAACTTTAAAACCGCATATAATAACATAATAATAGAAACCTTGAAATGAATATTGCAAGAAATTTAAACTAGGTAATGATTTTGTCCTTCCAATGTTAATTTATACATAGGTATAATAGATAGGTACCTATTTAAAAAATAAAGGTGAGTAATTTTTAGTTTTTAGCATCGAAAAACAAAACACTAGGAACTGAACTTAAGAACTTTGAATCCATGTGTTAATAATTATCATTATTATAACGTAACATAATAATTGGGTATAAGCGTCTCATTAACTATTTAAAATAGTTATACGAATAGGAAATCTAGGTATTTTAGACAAAAATACAATTTATTTTATAATGCAGGTATATAATTGAATTGAATAGTATAGGCACTTGTATAGTACTTACCTACCTAATTACCGTCTATGTGTATAGTATATAATAAATACTACCTATAGATTACCTATATCTAAAGTGTAAGCCTAAGCCTAATATATACATATTACATATGTTTTTGTAAATTAATACAATTAAATATTGCATATGATTTGCAAGTACTTGAAAAATATATTTATAAGTTCCAACAAATACATTACCTATATTCATTTTTTATACCATTGTTAATTATAATTTTATTGTTCAGTGATAGATCATAGGTATATTGTGTAATTATGTTAAATGTCTATGTCTAAATAAGTAGGTTATAAGCAGTGACGCCCTTGTAATTTTTTTTTAAAATGTAGCCGAATATATAAATTATTCCTCCCCCATAATAAGGAAAAAAATAGAACATTCCCGAATTTTCCCCAAAATTTTCCCCAATTATTCACTTATATTTCCTAGAAAACGCTTGGAAAATGATGTTATTATAAGAGGACACTACGTCACAAAACACCCGTTTTCAAGGGGTTTTGTATAGACAATTTTTATGAAATTTAAAAAGAAATAAAAATCCAACAATATAAAAATATTTGAATTTTTTTTTTGATTAGTTTTTAAAACAGTCTTGTGTCAATATCATTTTTAATTATCGTGCAATCACGATATTTGTTAAAAACCGTGTTTATGAATTTTTTATTTTTACCAACTTGAGAATATTGTAGAAAAATGAAATAAAAAATGAACTTTAATGATCAAATTTTAGATAAAAATTTCTATTTGCTATAAAAATTTAGTGATACATGGAACCGATTTTTGATATATGCATTTTTACACGTTTTATGAGCTTTTTAAGATGACGTTACACCATCCATTTTAAGGGGTTCTGTATAGGCAACTTGTAATACATTTTTCGAAAAATGAAAATTTAATAATTAAAAAATATTAAACTACATTTTAAAAGTAGGTAATCTAAAAATTGTACTACTTTTCTCGTATCACATTTTATTGTTGTGAAATCGTGGCATTTGTTCAAAACCATGTTTGCGAAAAACAAACGAAAAGGCAATTGAAACTGGTTTTCAAGGAAATACACTTATTATAAAATAAATAAAGCACAATAGTTTTGAGACGATCTCATCGGTGTTTTACGGTACCTACTTTAATTATATTGTCCAACATTTTATGTATCTACAAAAAACCTTATATTTTACTTTTTCAACCAACGTAAGCTTTTTATTACTTAATATTTTAAAAATGCCGTTAAGATCATATTCGAAATATTATTATTATACCTATTATTAATATATATTATAATAGGTGTTCTAACTCTAAAATAAATGTAAAGTGTAGTTTCGTTTGTTTTTGTTGGACATGTTTTTGCTTTTGAAAATCATTGGTCTGGTGTCCTCTTAAGCAAAAAAAAAAAAAATCGCATTTTCAAATTTTACAAATTAGTTTTATTTTTACCATATCGGAAATTTTTTGCAGTTATTAATATAGGTACTACACCTATCTCAAAAACCAGTCCTGTGATAGTACAGTAGGTACTATGGTTTATTCTTGATTTTATCATTTATGTTATTTTCATCAAAAATGTCTAAAATTTAGTTGTTTATAAAAAAAATGTATGCATAGACATGCATTGTATAACCGAATAACTACAATTTTCTCAAATAATGTAATATAAGATATTATAGGTAATATATGTAATTAATTTTATTTTCTCTCATATTTTTACCCTACACTACGAAAGAAGGTGTATCAGTCGTTACACTTGAGAATAGGGCTAAACATAATATGTACTGCTTAACATGTTATATATACCTACTCTATATTATTTTGTATATTATACTGTTCGTATTATAAATACAATTTAGACTATCTGTGTGTACAGTGGTACAGTGGTACCATTACCTACTAAAAAAAGAGGGGACATTTTTAATGGATATTACTGAGAAAAATCATGTAGAAAATAAAGGTTTCCGTCGTCATTCGTCATATTATAGATACCAATATAAAAGACCATTAAAAAAATTTGAACATAAGTGGATTGTCATAAAAATAAAAATATATTTGCGATTTGGTTGAGTACGTATTTCTTGATGATTTGAATCCTAATAAAAAGTAAAATACAAAGTACCATAAGCCATGCCAAAATCCTATTAAAAAGTTGAATGACTGTCATCATGAGAACAATAACATATTTTATTACCCTAATAGCACAAGCCGTCTCAGACGCCACGCCACCCGTTAAGTGCGTGTTTCGGTCTTGGCAAGGGGTTCTTGACGGGAATTATATTTTAGACCTTCTCGGGAGCGGCCCGCGAAAGTCCAAATGATTTGCTAATTATTTAGGTTGTATAGGCAGCTCCCAGGAGGTACATTTTAGACACTTTTCGGGCCTTACTTTTTCGGCACATTCTGGGAGCCTCATATTATAAGTTCAAAGATAACAAATTGATTAGATCTACTTACACTCGACCTTTTAGGTGAAACTAGTTCTGGAAGTAGATAGGGATAAGGGTGCCCATAGAATCGAACTCGGACTGATGTCAAAGTGTATTATACACTCCGGTATATAACGTACTAAAAGTATTTTTTTGGTATTTTCCATAGGAGGCTATGTCTCTCCCCTACCCCCTAATGAACCTAACCTATCAATGTACAGGAGCTTTTAGCAAAAGGGGTATAGAAAAATCTACAAAGTGCTAGGTCCACTTCCCTTTGAGTTATGAGCAATCCAAAGTTCGATTTTGGACTACCCAAAAAAGTGATTTTTGGTATGTTATGTATCTTAGTGTACAACCCATTTTGCCACCGGTCCAAGCCCGTTTTGGCTGTTATTGAATACGCTACAGCGATTCGAAAAGTTTCCCTTCCTTTGCCGTGTCTGTAAACGTATACAATTACTCGAGCACTTATGTATCCACAATTCCGACTACGTTTGTATCACTGAAACCTAGCTCGGTCGGTTAAGCGTAAGTACAAAAGTTGTTCAGTAATCAAATGGTCAATGGTTCGAATCCAGTCCCCAGAATTTCAGAATTGTTGTAAAATTTCCAGCAAAAAAAAAAAAGTAATAAATAAAACACGGTCCGGGAAGGTAGTCAAAATATAGAAATGAAGAATACAATAAAAACAAAATGGCAGCACAAATAATATGTTATCTGTGATGTAAACCTGTAAATTTTTTTTTAAGACCCATCTGGACCAAAATAGACTGGTTTAAGACACATCTGGACCGAAACGGACTGAATTGGGAACGACCGTTTGTGTCCTAGAACGCGATCCATGGAACAGTCCGAGATCGTGCATCAAGCCTGCCCATGTGGCGGTTTACGTACTGCCTAGGACCGTAATGGGAATTAAACGAGTAGTTCCTATTTTGGTCGGACACTCCCGCCGGGACGGTTCAGGACCGTCTCGGAAGGATCTTTGCGTGCTGTTAGGGAGATAAAACATGTACTTTCATGTTAGTCTGTAAATAATTTTTTTCAATCAACTCGATATTGACACGGTCTATTTAGGTTTGTGTAGACGGTCCATATGACGGTCAGACATCGAACATCAGGATGGTCTACGACCGTCATATTACTGTCCTGTACCGGTGAGGGAACCAAATGTGCCGTTCCCATTTTCGGTCGAATAACTCCCGTCGGGACGGTCCATGTCAAAGTTTAAAGGTTTGAATCCAGTCGCCGGAATTAAGAATTATTGTTGCAAATATTACAACAAAAAAAAAACTAAAAAATACACGGTCCCGGAAGATAGTATCAAAAAATAGAAATGAAGAATACAATAAAAACAAAACGTTAGCACAGATAACATGTTATCTGTGATGTCAGTCTGTAAATAATTTTTTTCAATCAACTCGATATTGACACGGTCTACTTCGGTCTGTGTTGTAGTTGGTCCCCCCATAAGACGGTCGGACATCGAACATCAGGATGGTCTACGACGGTCATATTACCGTCCAGTACCCGGAGCTGGAACCAAATGGGCCATTCTATTTTCGGTCGACAACTCCTGTCGGGACGGTCCTGGACCGTCCCGGGAGGTTCTTTGTGCTGTTATTGGGTATGCACGTGTACAATTTATTAAATTATTTAAATTAATTTAATGACATATATATATATATATATTTTACAATAAACATATATAAATGTGTACATTTACTTATACGTTATGTAAGTATAATATATAAGTAAAATATAATAATAATAATAGTAATAATAATAATAATAAAATAAAATATTAAATATAAAGTATAATATGTAAGTATATATATTATATGACGAGTTGTGAATCACATTCGTTACCATTATTATGTCGTTTTAACATTTAAGTTTTTAACAAATATAATACGAGAACATTATATATTTGTATTAAGTATAGTAAGTAGGTGCTACATAAATTATAAATGGAAGTACACATATAATACCTATATATAGCCTTAAATAGCCTTTAATGGGTAAAATGTACAAAATGTACATTTATATCAGCTATATGTACCTATCTTACAGCTATATATTACCTATGGAGGCTATAAGTTAAAGTTTTAAATGGAATTGTTTATATTCTATCATTTAAGTAATTATACAAGAAACTCCTGCTATCGTACCTATATATGTATATATATATATATATTTTATACATCCCATGATTCGGTAAAACATAGGTATAATTTATTATTAATAATAATATGCTTTATGACTCACGAGTTAATTTTATTGTACCAACGTATAAATGCAAGACATTTTTTCATTAAATTAAAAAGAACAAATGTATTATTAATTAATAACAAACCCATTTGATGTTAGATTTGAATCATCAAGTAAGTTGGTGTAATAACTGTGTAATCAAGTGTATTTAAAATTCATGACTAGAACTTTTTACTTCGAAATCAGAAATTTTACTTCACTATACTTGTACATGCATAGATATAATCTACGTTATTAGAACGAATAACTTTTTAACATTTTACTGAATTTAAAATTAACTATATGTATACATGTAACGTATTAATTAATTAAATATTTTCCTACAACAATGTAGTTTTTTTTAATTAGGTTCCAATTTTCATTAATACAAATTACCTATTTGAGATATCCCCATATATGTAGAGGTACCTACCTATTATTTTAATTGTTTCATATTATAATATTATATAATTATTATAATTATATATTATTATATATTATAGTTATTATATACATACGGTATGTATTATAGTTTATATTCAATATATATTACTATTAATGTCATAATACCTAATATAACTTTTATTAAAATACCACTTGTCAGCAGTGTTGAGAATATAGATAAAAAAGACAATTTTTAAATTTGAAAACTTTTGTTCTAATATTTTCAAGATGTTTTATTAAAATCAATAAGACAATAAGTACATATAATATATTACTATATTAGGTATAAATGCATATATTAGGAATATCAGCAAATTTGAAAAATATTGCATAGGTATCTACTTAAATATATTTTTAGCAAAAGTGTAATTATAGAAATTATCTAGATACATTTACTTAGACTGGGGAAATTTTTATCAAAGACAAAAAGTTTAGATAATTCGCCATTATTTATCTATAGATATAAGATAAAAGATAAGTAAATAATTATTTAGATAAGTCCCAACACTATTTGGCAGTGACCTAAACTAAATTTATAATTTATGTCCTGGTGAGTGGAAGAGACATAAAAAATTTCCTATAAAAATATAAATTATATATAATACAATTGTTTGTTTTTTATTTAGTTAATTAAAAAACCGCAATGAAATTCATTTTAAAATATTGTCGTAGAACGAATTTTATAATTGGTGTTTTAATTCTAAATTTTTTTTACGTTTTAAACAGTTTTGAGTAGAAATATATATTTTTTAAATATATAGGTATTGTGATTACAGAATGAAAAGTGGTACCTACTGATACAGTACTATTTTGAAATTATTTTTAAATGTCTTTAAATATTTTAGAATTATTAGATTTTTATTTTTACTTAAATTTCTTAAAAATTGTACACGGACTTCTTAAAAATCGGATGTGTAGCGTCCTTTTAATAACAATTTCACTTCATTGTTTATAATTGTGTTTTTTTTTAGGTATTTTTACAATTTTATTGGTATTACTTAACATTTTTCGTTTTTATCAATTTGCAAATACTGTAAATAGATTAACGAAACAAAAATTCATTTTTTAAATAACAATATTATCCAACGTTCTACGTATCTATTTTTTGATATACATACATATATATATATATATTTTATATTATATATGTATATGCAATATGCATACAATTATCACGTTTTAAAATTTATTAAAAAATCTATATTATTGAATTTTTCTAATAAATATATATCTTAAAAAAATCAATATATTATTATATTATCAATAAATGATTACGCAGGCCATTACATAATATTATCTATCATTTAGGTTTTATTTAGTATTTCTGGATATTTCTAAATCGATAAATATTATACACAAATGATAATTCTAATACGAGTTTTTTATGAAAAATTTATTTGAGATCACCTTTTTGATTACCTACTTACTATTGCTAGTTACTACTATTACCTATATTTACAGTCTAAATTCTAAGGACGGTTTAAGAAAAATGGAATTTAACGATTTAAAAATGTTTGTTACCTACATATTATAAGTAACTAAAAATAGTTTAAAGTCTTGATTCTCTATTAGAATCAATATCTTTATTGGCAGAGGTTTTTTTTTAATTTATCGAAAGTCTTAATTTTTGGATTTGGCTCATTTCCGAATAACTGATTCACTTAGTACCTATATCTTCAAACATTTTTTGTATAATATCTAATGTAGGTATAATATTTATAGTAGGTATTAGGTATGCTGTGAGTGAACTTTTGAGGAATTTTATTTAGGTAATTCAAAATTGTAAATTTAAACTTCGGAGAATAGTGGTATAAAAATATATTTCTGTTAATATATTTACCTAATGTATTTTATTTTATTTTTTACATTCTTAAAAGTTACAACATTTACGGAAAATATTTATTGTGTTTTTTTAATTTTTATAATTAGTACCTATGCTGTATGAATATTTTTCTAAGCATGATGTAGTGTAATAGGTCACGAGTCGTGACAAATTACCAGGTAGATTATCGTAGATTTTAATATGTACCTAGATCACACATTTAATGAATGCCAAATTATCAATATTAATATTCTATAGGATAATTGGAAAACCTATCTCATAAAAATATAGAATATGAACGAGTTTTTCTCCATCGGAAATAATAATAATAATAATAATAATAGGTAATACCTATATTATTATTATTATTGTAACTGAGCAATCTCTGCTGCTGCTGCTGCAGCTGTCGCGGCCGCCCAATGGTAGCAGTGCTGCCAACCACGGGTATCGTTTTCGGGACATTTCGTTCGGTCGTGTTGGGTTCACACTGATAATTCTATGCGCTCCCCTCTTGACAGCCCGTCAGTGACGGTGGTGTTGCGTGCGTGTGCGTCCGTATGTATTAATCACAAACGATATTGTTATCAGAACGATATGGTAGTGTTGAGTTCGACCGTCTCGTCGCGGGTATCGTGAAGAGCGAGAAAACGACGACAGATTACAACGCGTGTGGTTTGTTGATACAAGTGACTGAATTTTCTCAGTCACATATCATTATCGCTCGAAAACGTTCGTCGTGTTGAGTGCGTATTTTGGTTTGAAAATAATAAATTAATATCCAATATAAATCCGCGAGTGCAGTGCTGTGTCTTGTGTGTCGAAATCCGCCGCCGTCGATAGAGTTGCTCAATTTTGTTATATTATTATTGTTGTAATGAGGTGAAACGATACGTGTATTATGTGCAAACCGTAATATGGTTATCGTATGGCCATTAAAAATATATTTTCTTTAAATAATTATTGTGCTCGAATTCCGATATTTCTTCCCCGAAAAATGACTACCCCTGACTATCCTTTGGATTTTTGTAAAAACAGCGGAAGTAGTGGCAGAAGCAGCTGTAGATAGGTGTACGCTATCGCCGTGTGTCCGTCGGTCTTTGCAAATGACACGGCGAACGTGGGCAGCACCGACTACGGGACTGGTGCGAATAAGGTAAGATTTAAATATTGTTATTATACCCAATTATGTCCAAACGATTTAGACACAATACTTGTCTTCCATCTAGTTATCGTTTTATTTATTTTTGGAACGTTTTTCCGTGGGTTTTCCTGCAAAATATTTGTTGTAATGATAAGAAATATAAGGAAGATACAAATTTTAATTTACAGCGATAGTATCTCGTAGTAGTTGCCGCAGGTATTTTGTAGTTGTAGGTAGGTACCTATTGTTTTGCTTCCGATTCACGTCGATCTACTACTGTCTACTAGTAGTCGCGTGATCTGAGACCGACAGATCACGGTTCGATAGTTTTCCCGAATTTTATGATCATTTTCTTCTCTTTTTCGTTATCGACGTCGTTTGGTGAAAGCTATGCATGTATAAAATTAATATATCATTATTATCGTTGCATTATCTTGTGCACTGTACATATTGATACCTCCACCTTTGTTCGACATTGGACGTAATAATCAGCGTATTAATCTGGACAAAACAAATGTAAAAAAAAATTCGGTTTTACTGATAACTGGGCCAAGGATAGGTGACTGATAACAGTTGTGCCTTATAGTTGGTATATTACCTATATTGTACTATGATTTTATTGTTTGTCGGCGAAAATAATTAAATTATGATTACCTATGGTTATTGGTTATTGTTAGGTATATTTATTAATTATATTCATATTAAGTAATTGGCAATTTTTCCCCGGTAATAATACGAGTTGAATAATACCCATTAGGGATTAGATGGTCACTTATCCGTATTTGCAGTTATAATGGGATATGACTGGAAAACATGACGATTTTAATATTATAACGACAAGAGGAACTATTACTTCCTATACTTTTACGTCTATTTTGTTATGAAGATGATAATATGAGAAATTAACACTTTATTATTCGGTGAAAATGATTATACAGATCAAATATCTATACTGTCTTGGAATGTTAAAACCGAGGTTAAACCATTTAATGTTGATGTTTATAAAGTTTTTTTTTATGCAAAATAAGAACATACCTATACAGGCAATGTGAGTTTTGTTTGTTACCATAGTGATATCCCATTTATTGACGAAACCTCTAAAATAAATGGTTACCTAGGTCTTATATTATTACCTATATAGATACTTAGTACTATAGGTATTAGGCAGAGTATTAGGTATACACGCTACACACGTATTGGTGTATTGACGTATTGTCATAATTCATCAATCACAAAATTTGTAAAAAAATTCTGTGTAGTATAGAATATAGGTACTTAGGGTATCTAGTAGAACAATAATAATCTTCATACCTATCTGTCTGCTTATCTGTACCTATTTGCCCATTTCCCGTAAAAAATATATATACGAAATTTAGTTTAAAAATTGTAGGTACCTACCTAATTTTTTTGCAATTTATTTTACTACCTATTAAAAAATGGTAAAGGGACAAAATCTTCTCGTATGAATTTTCGGTAAGAGAAATCCCCCTGAAAAAAATAAAACAATACAATGCGATCCAAAGGGGTTTTGAAATTTATTAAATACTCCCTTGTAAAATAAAAACATATACACTTCAAACTCGACTAAAGACTAAAGACCGCCAAACAATGTACAAATGAAATATATATATAGATAATAAAAACTATGATGTTGGTATTTATTTATATTTTATTTTTATTAATATTTATTAATTATTAATATTATGTTTGACATGTTTTTTCTTTAAAGTTTATACATTATAGTGTTAATACTTTTTAGTATAACTATGGTGTGTTATTATCTTCTTCGTCACAAAACCCCTTTCAATCTTTGGACAACAATAGGTTAAATAAATAAAAAATAATTGTATTAAAAAAAAAATTATCTACTCGTATTTAATATTCATGTTTCACCACTGTTTTCATTCATTTTTATTTTATTTATTTTTGGGGGGATTTTGTCAGGTTTTGTTCTACGTCTTTTGTAACCCGTAGGGATTTTGTCCTAGATTCTTAAAAAATATCCCATTATTATTTCAAAGTTAATTTATATTATTATTTTTTAGTATTAATAATCGATAATTTACCTTTAACGTTAAACAGTAAATTTTCCTATAGGATTACATATGTAATTATAGGTAGGTACTTACAAAAATGTTGTGTAAAGAAGGGTATTGACAAATATTTTGAACAATTGTGTGATTTTTTTATGTGTTTTTTTTTTTTTTATGAGAATTACCTTTACTACAAATCATTATTTCTAAATCAATTTTATGACCTAATAGGCTATTATAAAGTTTTCGATTTAGGTACAAATCTATTTTCTCACATCACTTCAATATTCTAATAAAAAAAAATGTATTCATTCTTCATAAAATGGTATTGTCATTATTTAATATTTATGTATAATTATCTAGATAAGTTTGCCCTTCAAACTTAACGTCTTTACTCATTACCTAATATTCAACAAGTATAAATGTACTTATACTATGGTCAAATTCGTTTTTACTTTTAAAAGTGTATACGGATTACGTATAAATAATGAAATTAGGTACTGTAATACTTAGGTATTATATTCAGATACACTACTTTACTATTATTGTAATAATAATAATATAATAATAATCACTTTAATATTACTGTTGTTGATATCGTGGTACCTACAGATATTTGCAATTGTTTATTGTAGATGGAGATTTTGGATACCCAATGCCCAACAGCTCTAGTTGTGGTCTCTGTTAATGTTATAGAAAATAAACATCATTTTAACGGTATCACAACCGTATTATAATTCGATCACGTTTTGTTTTAGTTTTTTTTCATACGTTTTATTCTTGCTGCCAGTACAAATTATTGTTGTTAGTAGTTATACTATCTACTTTTTAAAACCAATAAAAAAAACATTGTTTCAAAAAGTAATTGGTTGGGCCAACTGGATATGTAGTACGAAACTGCAATATTGCCCATTTCACTTATTATATCCTACTCATACGTACTGTGTTTTTTCTAAACCACACTCCAACTGCAGGACGTATATTTAGACTACTACAAGTGTGGCAAATGGGCAGTCGTGAGTCTTATCACGTGGGAATTGTTTCTATTATTATTATACCTATGATATCCTATATAGGTACATTTAGGTGTAAACAAACATAGTTTTTGTAGTCATATGCTATTAATATTACAATTTACAGGTAGGTACGTCTCTAAGTGTGTTTTTTTAAAATTAATTTTTGATTTAATGTAGGTAATGGTATATTGTACGTAGGTATTCCTTACATATTATATTACAATTTATCTTTATAAATTTGTCCAAAAAAAATGTATAGGTACGTTTAAAAAGCCAACTTTTTTGATGTGAAGGTCATAATCGGTTTCCGGTCGTACTTGCTTGTGACTCATCACTCGTGATTAACAATTGTATTTAAATGAACACGACCGCCTCGCGTGATTATTATTACCACCATACGGGCTGTTTAATAACTAGAACTACCGCTTGTCCAGTATCTACCGACTGTGTAATGCTCTACTAGTTTTTTATTTTTTTTGGGCGGCTTTCCATCGCTTGATGTTACATTACCACACAATAATATAATAATATATTGGAATATTAAATTATATTATGATCTATTCATGAAGACTAGAGACTAGGTATCTCTGGTGGTTAGTCTTCATGGATCTATTGATGCAAATATATAATGTCTGTGGTCATTCTCGTGTAGAATTCGCGCAGAAAATGTGTATTTTTATAAATATGATTGACAATTTTATTGTTATAGGTGGTGCGTTTTCATTTAAAACTCTCCTTATTGTTACGTGTTTTTTTTTGTGGTCGAATCGTACGATAGCGTTAATCGCGATCTTGTTATTAAAAATTAGATTATAGCATAGAACGCACGTACGTATACGTTGTTATAGTTTGTAAAATTCAACATTCAACGTAAATAAAATATCTAATAAACATACTTTTATTCGACGTTTTGGCATTATATTATTTCTTTATAGTTTATAGCATAAATTAATGCATATACCAACATATACCTATATAATAAATATTAAATATACCTACGTAGGTACCTACATTGATACAATATATTATTACATGTATAATTTTGATTGCATTTTGACGTAACAATGCGAGTACGGAGTAGGTATATATCTATTCGTTTTAGTCTGTTTCACTTCAAGAGCATATATAATATACCTACTCAATAATATATGTTGGTTGGGCCATTAAAACGGAATTCATGAAAGTTTTACGATTTTCAGTCGACACTTGACAGGATGCACATATTCATACTCTATATTATAGTGTTTACCTGATTGTTAGTACCCTTCTTTTGAAACGTTAGATGAAAGCCGATGAAAAGCAGAAGCGTTTCATGTCAGTATAACGTTTTTTGTACCATACTATAATAGGTACCTATAGGAATCGAAGAACAATTTTATTTTACATGAGCTCAGGAGTGTAATTTAACGATTAAAATCATATGGTTTTCTTCTGTCGACATCTGTGGAATACCTACATCAGATACATCATACATGACTCAAGTTGATGATGCCCAACTCATAATAATTCGACATATCAACAGCTTATTGTAATAAAATTTAAAACTATAAATATTTATGGTAAATAAATAAATAAGGACTGTATGAAATTAATAAGTTTATTACAAAAAGTAGTTTAATATATAGGATAGGTACCTAGAGGATGTATTCAGGGATATATTATTATTTTTGAATAATTTATTATATTGTTCAATACGAATATATGAGCGAAAAATACCTCTCACATTTGATTAATCGTTATAAATACCTACATGTTTGCCAATTTTAAAACCAATGGATGCCAAATTGTTTGAACATAGTGTTTGACCTTAGCCTTTACTATACCGTACTATCATAGTTTTACTTTCATCGTGTTACGACTATTTATATATAATAATAAAATGAAATTTTATAAATTAAATAATTAAAACATTTTAATCAAATTATAAAGTACAAATAATTAAGTGCCTATAATATTATATGTATATACCTAGTACCTACTTAATATAATACCGACTTATCAGTAGGTAGGTACCTCTACCTATTCAGTAGAATCGCTTATAAACGTAAAATTGTATTTCAATTCTTCCTAATTGAAATTCAACAATTATAAATTGCCTATACAATATAATTTATCGGATTCAGAACTTTAGAGGGTATTTTACTGTGTTTATACTTTGGTTTATACAACTTAATACTTATCACTATCATATTTTTAAATTTTAGTGTCAGTGACACTTCACCTTGATGGTTTGTATAAAAATGAATAGTGACTAATAGAGCATGCCTCATTTATATATTTTTGTCCACCAATTATTTTGATTAGAAAGAGAAAGTTAAAAATTAAAATGACTTGCATAGTTTATAAATATATAATTTAAAATACCAATCTTTTATTATTTTGATATTATAATATTGTGGATGTGTTGATGTACCTACTATTGTAATATTTTTTGAATTTAGACGTCTATTTAATAACCATTTTAAAAATATATTCTCATTCAACTGTTCTTTATTCATACGGTCGATCCATGTGAGGTCAATAAATACATACTTGATTTAAATGGGTTAAATGTTGTCATTATGTCACATTGTAATGATTGTTTATGTTTGTTAGTATTAAAATGCAATCAAAGAGCCTCACAAAAATGTTCTTAAAAACTGAAAACTAGTAAGTCTCGCACTTGTAATTTATTATAGTGCTGTTTAATGTGTATACAATATTTATATAGGGTAGAACTACATATGACATTTCCATTTCTCTAAATCCCGATAATTGCACACCACACCGGTGCCCCTTAATGTGGGACTCAAAATTTGGTGTCCTGAGCAATGCCCCCCCTGCGCCTCTGCCTAAATACGCCACCGACCATTATTATAAATACTTTATTTATTTATCTAAATTTCATTATTATAAGTCGCATTTTATGTTTATATTGTACGTGGATTAAGTGCAACAGATTTCATTTTCTGCAGTATTTGTATAGAAAATACTCATAAATTACGGTTAGTTGTGTAAGTTGGTATACAGGATGAGTTTATTCACCTATCTATGTATGACATTAATTGTCCATTTATAATTATTTATTGAGCTGTATTTGCAATCTATATGCATGCTGAATATACTAGGGACTATTATAATATTACATAGACCATATAGACTATAAGGGCCTATACATTTATAGACAAGTAAAAACTAAATAATATCGCCTAAAAACAAATTTAAACCAATACCTATGCAATTTTTTTTTTTGTAATATATTTTATTCTTTAAAATTAATATTATAAAATATAAACACATACCTATATTTATCTAGAAATTTACCTAATATAATACGTTTATTGTCAAATATTTTAAGTAGGTATAATATTTAATTAGGTATAATTATGAATATTCCTTATTATCGAATGCACATTATTCATCATTTATTTATAATATATTAATATCTAGTTTATATCTACATCGAAGCAATATAAATTTTGTTTATTTCAATTAATGCTCGAATTAATGTAATGAGTAATGATTATAATAAATAATGGTAATTATTGATAAAATGGTGTAGGTATGTCTTAACTTGAATACTGTCATTATTGACTATTGAGTATTGGTATCGTCATAGGATCATTGGCATGTGACATTGTCTAACAATCCATAACCGGAAATATTCATATAATAGTAAGTGTATATTTTTTTAATAGTTTTATCGTTTAGTTTAATATTATTTAAATTTAACGATCAATTATATATTTATATTATAACTTGTTACCAAGAAAAAACCTTAAAAAATCTATTGTATTATATTACGTAGGTACCTAATTATTTAATTTTGAATGTTTTAAATTATCAAACGGGTCTTCTTAAATAATTACGCTAGAATTAAATTCAAGGTCCGATTTGAGAGTATCTAATATTGAATTTCTCAGACATTATTGAAATGTTAGTTAGATACCTATGTGTTAAATAAAAAACTATTTAATATTAATACACTGTGAACGGATTATTTACTATTTAATACAGCTAATAATACCATGTTAGTTTTTATATTTTTGTCGCACATATGAGTGGTGCATACATGGATTTTTAAATCTAGAGCGAATATAGTGAATACAGTGTTTGCTGTTCTCTCAAGGGTTTATCAACGAGATAATTATTATCAAATTAGTCGCGCTCTCTTGTAGTACGTATACTCAATTTACTTTGTTGTCGTCTTAACAGTTATTCATTGTAGTAAATATTAGAGCGTATAACGTATGATATACCTAAGTAAATAATGCACATTGTATCATTTGATAATGTATATTATAGGGTGACCATACGTCCTGGTTTTTGAGGGGGTTGTCCCGTTTTAGAGGATTACGTCCCGTTTTCCCGACAAACTTAAAACGGGACGCTTATTGTCCCCGCTTTTTGAAGTGGAGTCCCGTTTTTGTCCTATTTTTTTCCCGATTTACCGTTTTTCTAAGCAATTTTATGATTTTTCTAGGAAAACTTATAAATTGCTTTTTTTTTTTTTGCTTATTTACTGTTTTCAAACCGATCTACGAACGTTTTGGTAGACAATTATTACAATTGACTTTTTTCTAATTATTGTACCGTTTTTTAATTTTCAAAATATGGTCACCCTTATGTTATAAATATATTTGTACACTGTTGATTGTTTACAATATACATACTTTACATCCCGTTTTACATAGCCCTGGGGATGAATCAAATACATTTTTGACAATAGACACTAGTAGGGTAAATTTATTTATGAAAAAATGGCCGTTAATGAGCATTTTATTCTATCCAAACAGGGGATTACGAGCTGTATACTATCCTCATAATGACAATTGCAGTAACTGCAAACATTAAATTTATGGAAAAATGTCATTTTGTTTTATTTGGTATTATAATATATCTATCTCATTGGTGCAACTAGCTTGAAAATCTTTGGGGAGGGGGGCTTTACACATAATATTATTTAATGAGCAAAAAAAAATAAATTTTCATCAACTTTTTTCGTCGAATTATTTCCCAAAAACGTATTTATTTTAATATCCCCCTAGTTGCGCAATAACCTATCTGATTGTAAAGTAAACGACATTTTAAAATTGCATTTTGAGGTATAACCTTGGGTATAACATAGTATTACTACATAAAAGTGATAAAAATTGACGGCGAATGTTTGAAATCCTGGTTCAAATTAACGATAATACTAGATAACATCATTTTTGAATATTTAGTATTATAATAATTAATAGGTAGTAGGTATTGATTGCTATGAGGGAAGTATAGATTTTCTGACGATTTTTTGTATACGTTTACAAAAATCCAAAATTAGTTAAATATATTATATTTTTATATTGCCATCTGATTACTAATTTATTTAACAGTCGATTAATTAGAACCATATATCACGGAATAGTGAACATTGATTATCACATTGCTGAATGGTACGCTATGGACTGGGCGGCGACCTTCCAGCGTTGAATACTTTCTCCGTGTTTTTCATCTTCGTTTTTTTTTTTTTTTTTTGTACTACTTTGACATTCAGTTAGTTACTCTTCATCAAAAAAACATTAAAAGATTTCAAATGGGTATAAGGTTTTGGGCATAAGTCTTTAAAAAGCGATTGCAATTATTAGAAATCGCAGTATGTATAATACCTTGCATATTACCTCGTTTGTATATAAACATAATTCAATATTTATAAATATTTTATTGTGTAAATTATCTAGAAATTGTGAGTTATAAAAAAACAATTTGGATTTAAATTTGAAACTGAGATGTTTGATAATGATAAAAAGATTTTCGTCCATTCTTACATATCTGTATTATATATTGTCATTTATGGTTTATTTATTTATGTTAATTTGTTTTATTCTTCAGTTGATTTGATGGCAATGACCAGAAATGAAATCATTTATAGGTATATTTGTGTATATACTATATAGATAACTTAAATATTTGTTTGAACTATGTTGAAGTCATAATGCCTCAGTTTAGCAATTTATCTCACGATTATTATAATTTATAAAAATGTAATTTTAATTTTTGACATTATACATATAGGTATGGCCTATTATAATTTGTAATATAATCATTATCAAGATCAATAATATTACCTACATAATGTATTAAATAGTACCTATATAAAATAATTTATAATTAATGATATTACTTACTAATACTACTTCTATATTTCTATATAATTTATATTCATTTAGGATTTTGTTGCTAGTTTTAAATTAATTATTTTTTTAATAAATTAAACAAAATAAAAATATAATTTTGTTTGAATTTTTCAATAATTTATGTTTAAGAATTTTGATAAATACGGATGCCGCCGCGAGAATAGATTCTATGACGTCATACGTCAATTTCAAATGTAACTGGCAAACGAAATGTCGTAGACAAGTTTAGTTTGAATCGTTTTTTTTTTTTATCACGTAGTACTATTTTTTAAAATATAAAATTAAAATGATTTTTCTCCTTTCATGGTTCTTTATTCGGTGGTATATTTAGGGGGGGCGGGGGAAATTGCCTTGCGCATCACATTTTTGATGGCACCAAATTTTAAAGGGTTTTTTGTTTGAATAATATTTTTACTTGTTTTTGAAATATTTAAAATACGAGATGTATTTCCATCGGTATTTTGGAGGCACCAAAATTTTTTGTGTAATTAGGGCAATGAAATTCTAAATACGCCCCTACCTTTATTACTGTGAAATCTATAATCTGTAGACATGTCGGTGCATAACTATATACTTTTGTTTTTTTTAGAATATAAGTGTTGTTATGATACACGCTTCTAGTCGTTAAAATTACTTTGCTTTGTTAAAAACAGATTCGATTGCTTATGTCTGGCTAGTGCGGTAATAATATTTAAGTGCGCACGATGTTGAAATCACCAATTAGGAGTGGGGGGGGGGGCGTAAACACAAAGCTTAAGGCATGTTCGCCCTAGGCCATCACAGATAGTGCATTTTCGCAGCAAGGGGTAAATTGAAAAATATATTCTGTTATAATATTAGCACGCTTTGTCTGCTATAGACGTTATTTTTTTTTCAATACACTTGTTGCGATTTTACAATATAAAATAGATTCCACGGTGTTTTGATACGGTGCTCTTCGAACACACGTGGTCAATGACATCATGTGTTTTATCGTTAAACATGATTTCAACATGCACGACGAATTTGATGTCATATTATACAATGATGGCAATAACCTCATCTGTGTATGGGTTTTCATTTTTTATTTTTTACCCTTACACCGTGTCAACTAATTTAACGTTCCAATACTGTGCAATGTACACATAAAATAATCCACTTGTTTTCGATACAATCATCGGGCCCAAGTCTATATACCTATGTATATGTATATATACACGTATATGTCGTGCAGCCAGACGTGCAGCTGTGTCGAGATCATATTCAACAAATATAACACAGCGACGAACACCAGCTGGAATATCTCTTTAATTACAATCTCTTGTGTGCACATACAGGCTAAAAAAAAAAAATATATATATTGTTATGACAGACTGAGAGACGTGATTCCAGTGTTTTTATTTGTATTTTCTTATTTAAAAAGAGTCACCATTAAGATGATACACAAAAACTGTATACCCCGGAGTACACACCGTTATTTTAGTTTTCGATACACAATAAATCTAGACTAAAAAATAATTGATTTGGTAAAATTATTAATTAGGTGTACTATTATGTAGTATGATATGTTTTTTAAATGTTTTTAATGGTTTTAAACCAATATATAACAAGAATATTATTAAATTTTATTTATTAAAAAAAAAAACAATTAGGTAGCACAAATTTGTCACGCATCAGGTAAAACTCTGCAGATTACTCTTAGTAGGTACCTATGTTATTATAGCCGAAGAATATTATTTTAGTTATTCATTATATTATTGTAACATGATTAAATGGAATTGTTTTTTTATTGATCAGTGACATAAGCATGCCATTTTATGTATGTCTATATAGTATATACGCTATATGATAATAATAACCACGATTAGGAATTGTTGAAAAAATACGTTATAATAAAAGTAGTATAACGACACGGTTCCGTTAGATAGGTATCGGAACAATGCAACCAAAGCATTCATCCTGGTGAATTACATGCTTTCTACCACAGTATAAAAAAAAATACGTCATCAATATATCCTATATCTAGTATTCGCGTTGTATCATCGATAATACCTCTAGCAAAGTCTATTGAAGTTCATTTCGGAAAATCATGGGTTATACGATTATAACATTATTTTTTAGTATGATTATATGTCTTATTTGTTCTAACTCCTATAATATTGAAAACGGTAGCATGAATGATAATATACAAGTAATAACGACTTGTATAATTTTTATTTTGAATGTATACCTATATCTAAATTTTAATAAATAGGTAAATTATTCATCTGAGAGGAAGGAGGGGAGTTATACCTTCGTATGGCGCAGGATAACTGAAGTCCTATCTTGCCCATTTGTTTAATATTATTATTCTGGGTGACCTTATCAAAAACCTGCTTCATACTTATGATGAAAATAGATGGTCTGACTTCTTAGACGCTACTGAAAACTGCGCAGAAGGATGGCTAAAATTATACAAACTGAACCGACGTCTCCTTCGAAAAGTCCTAGCTGAACACCTACTAAAGAACAACTCAGGCGACATGCTTTTTGATCCTCTCCAGAAAGTTGAGCTTTTTGCAGACACAATAGGACGCCAATTTATCATAGCTGAAAACCACCACCCTAGGACTAATTTCATTATATTTACAATCAATAACCTTGTCAAATCAAATCACGATAAGACCATTTTCTTCACCTCAGGTGAAATCTGGAACATCATCAGGCGCTTACCAAACAAAAGCGCTCTAGGCCCTAACTCCATTTCAAACTGCGCTCTAAAATACTGGCGAAAAATCCATCTACCTTCTGTGCCAAATTTACAACGGCTGCATCCGTCTGGCTTACTCCAGTTCATTGGAAATTAGTAAAAGTGGTGATGTTACAAAACCTTCCAAAGATTTAAAAAAAACCCGATCAACCATCGTCCCATTTCTCACTTAAATATCTTTTCAAAAGTCTTTTCCAAATTCTAAAATTAATAGACCACTAAATTTCTAGCTGAATCCACCAAATCACACTCATATACACTCAGGCAAAACATCAATCTCTCTGAAAGAAGCCCTAGCTTGGAATACAGAGCACCATAAAACAAAGCAAACCAGTGTAATTTATTTGCATTTTTATTTGTTGTCAAATATGTGTAAAATTCGTGTGTTTATCATTTTATATTTATTGTAACTTTCAGCCTGTGTTATAATATAAATCTTGGCTATAGGGTAGTGTTTACGCGTATTTATAAATTAACCTAATCGTTTATTTCTTTCGGGTTTGTTATATGTGCGTTTATATATAATATATTATATTATAGGTAGGCCGAACTCAAAATTTAGGCGTCAAACCGAATTATGAGGTTTAAGATCGAACCCTAACCCTTTTAGTTTTAATTTCGAACCCCGAACCTGAATGTAGACGAATTTATATTTTCTTACAAACGTAAATAATAATAATAATAATAATAATAAAAAGGTCGGTTAGATTAGTTTGTTTAGTGGTGTACTGGAACCCATTCGAAAAATGTTCGAGTTCAAACTCTTTAATCGAGTTCTGTTAGATTCGAATTTTTACTACTTAAGTTCGACTTTCAAACCTAAACAGAACTCTTGATGTCCCGTTCGATTTTTCGAACTTTGAACTGTTCAAACCATTTCTATTATATGTATATTATATATAGAGCACAATACGTTTATAGAAGGGGGCATTCAAGTATTACGTTAGATCTTAGAGGATGTAAGGTTTGTTATGTGCTGATATTTTAGTCAACATTTTTTTTTTTAAGGGTGTTGTCCGTCTTGTGTTGACGTAATTAAGGTGAGTGATCTGTCGTAAAGTGGTTGATAAAGAGGAGGGAGTGGTCTAAAAATCCCAAAATGTGCCTTAAAAACCTGACAATATAATATTGTATCTATATAATAAAATTATTGTTCATTATTTTTCCACATTATTACGTATACTTTACAATTAAAACCCTATATATTATATAACAATAATACACTATTATGTAAACCTTCGGTCAGTTACCATGTGTCCGAACATGGAACGAGGTTAACGGCCTGTTGTCTGTATGTGCGTATATGTGTGTGCGTGTATATACGTATGTCTGTGTGTGTGTGTGTGTGTGTGTGCTATCATCCTACTGTTTGATGTCAGTTGGATCCGGGCAACCGTGACAAATGATCTTTTATCACGGTCAGTCCTTATATTCACCCAAAAGACCGTGATCATATTTTTCCATTGGTTTTCGTGTAATAAGCATATAATAATATACCTATACCTATACACGCGCGCGGACGAGATTCAATCGTATAGTTTTTCACCGTTAAATGTTTTTTTTCGCCTCCTATACTCCGACACATGTCGCCGATATATAAAACTCCAATATATAACGTACCTGAGTACATCGGTTACATGTCAAATTTTCTCCGTATATTATTATTATAATATAATATAATAGGTTTAACTGCCATATATAATATATATTTTCTATAATATATTATACGTATCGAAGTCCCTATATTATATTGTCCTATACGGCTATGCATAGATACATGTACGTGGCCAAATGCATTTCGTCCTAGGGAGCATGGTGCATAATATCATGCGTTCTCCTCCCCCGCCGCCGACAAAAATCCGTTTTTCATTCCACTGGAATATTAACACTCGCGTGACGGATGTGTAATACTGCTCTATACGTCTTATAGTTAATCGTAATATTCTATATACGAGACGGCCTTCGTCTTCTGGTTTATAGATGGGTTTCCACTATGACTTTTCTTTGCACCGCGTGTATATATTACGTGAGTATAGGCACTAGATAAAATATACTAGGTATACTAGGTAGGTATATAGTATACGTAAAATGTACTTCGTTTTATACGATTTAGGAATTATATAGATTATTAGATTATTATACCTACTACCTATCACTGTTGTAGAGAGCCTATTTTTGATCTGGATGAAATGTCATTCGGGTTTGTAGGACTAGATTAATTTCGTGTTATATAGTATTATTATACTCGTATCTACGTACATTTCGTAAATAATATACAATTGCGTTGTGGGTTTTTCAATAATTTTTCATTAAAGAACATTAATTAATAAATATAAGTATATTTCTCGATAGGCCAACGTGTTAGAAAATTAACTCAAAACTTATCGTTTTTAATAAAGTGTGTGTATGGTTAAGATTTTACTGTAGCTTGCCCTTATTGCATTAATATTTACAGCAAATACTAAACAAAAACATATAAAGTAGATTTCGCGTCGGTATATTATATTATATAGTTTCCGGTTTTATTACTATATAAGTATTATATGACTTATGAGTCATTTGTTTTCTGTAATATAGCCGAAAGTTAAAAATTAGACAAAGTACATTGGTATACAGAATACATTATAATGAATAAAAAATAGTAATAAATAACAAATTATTGTTTTATAATAGTTAAGTTTATGTATTTATAATATATATGATATAAACAATATATTCGTATACTTATATCTATATAATTAAAAGTATGTTAACATAATGTAAATGGTTGGCATTTAATTATTGTAAATTCTATGTAAAAGTCGATGCATTTCTTGATTTTAATATTGCGTAGGACTTATTTAAAAGGTGTATGCGTGGGGTATTGATCATTAAATCGTGTACCACGGAAATCTTATTTATATAGACGGATTAATCAATACCGAGGTTGGAAATTATAAGAAGTCAAGTTGTTTCTTCCTTTTTAAGAAAAGATACTTACTATTTTTATTTTCATTTTTTTTCTAAAGAAAACAGTGAATCGAAATTCGAACTCCCAGGAATAACGTTTTTAATGATTTCTTCATAACCAAAATATTTGTAGCTGAATTGCAGTTTAAATTAGTACCTAAATAGGAAGAAATATTGTATAATTTTGTTATACAAAATATGGAAAATGTTGTTTGTAACAAATATATAAAATAAATAAATAAATATATATTCAGTGTTATTACAAAATGATTATACCCACAGTTGTCCATCATAACCATTATAATCAGTCGGAGTCAAAAGATAAATTATGGTTTATGGTTATCCTTATTATTATTAACAGGAATTAATTCGTGTGTAATAAACAGTGTTTTTTTTTCAGTTGGTTAGTCTATTGATTATCACTTATTAAAAAAATATAATACGTGCATTTTTCATTTTTGGTGTAATGGAAATTACTACTTAAGAGAAGTTGGACATTCACTGAAGTTATAAATAATATTATATCATATATTTTTCATACCTATTATAAAAACCAATATTTAAAAAAAATATTTTAAATACATATTTATTATTTATTAATACCTAAATTACATATTATGTAATGTTCCTTATGAATTTTTTGGTTGAGTCTTGATTTACTTATATTTCCGGATTGGAACGAAGCTCTTATATATAGAATGCCAATATTGACAACAAATGTACACGTTCTTGAATTGTTATCGACCACTTTGGTGTCTTTACATTTCGAAATGTTATTTGTTAAGAGGATGCCACACACCCATTTTAGCGGTATTAAAATACGTTAGGGGCGTTATAGGGTTGCAAACATTTGAAGCAGGCCAATTTTTTTTGTCCCGCGAGACCATTTTTAATGTAAAAATTACATCATAAAAAACTTGAGACCTTTTTTTTAAGAAAAATAAAGACTATTCGTATATACAAGTAGTCCACTTTTTTGTTCTATCAGGTCGTATACCATATACCATATAGACATTGAGATGGCCTGTTTATTTGTTAAAAATTTTACCTTATCAGTGCAATTATAATACTTGAGGCATATGAAAATAGAGCTGTAAAAGTATAGATTGAATTTCTCAAATGACGCTATCATGAAATACGTTCATGCTCTATAACTACAACTTCTCTCTTAGTAATTGCAGAGTCAAAATGTATACAAAATATGAAAGATAAGAATATTTATCCCGATATTTACTATGTCATAACGTAGATTTTTACTTAAAATTTTTTTTAATATTAAAATTTTACGAATTTTAATCACGGATTTTAGGCTTTCAAATAAACATATTGAAATAAAACTTCGCTGGAGTATAGTAAATATTCTCATCTTTCATATTTTTTTTATACATTTTGACTGTGATTACAAAGAGAGAAGTCTAAGATAACTACAGTTATAGAACGTTAACATGATTTTTAATAAATATTGTGATAACACAACAATAAAAAATGGTACTGACACATGACCTAAGAAATTGTTGGATTTTCATTTTTTTTAAAACTTTATAAAAATTGTTTATACTGAACCTCTTAAAAATCGGGTGTTTGTTTAACATCTTCTTTAGGTGGCTCTCCGCGGGACAATTTTAAGGGGTCATGTATAGGAAATTATCAAATACCTAATACCAAAATGTCGTATGTTTGTGCGTGTATAAATGAATATTAGTGTGTGTAAACCCTGCTACTCGCAACTTATATAATAATTACTAATATTGAGTACACCGATAAATACAATGAAATACAAATTGTGTACAAATACAAATCATCGATGTTTCATGAATTTTTTTTAAATTTTACTCAAAAATGTCCATTGTAGCGATTTATTCAGGGCCGGCCGAATAACTGCAGTAATGCTCCTAGTAAGATGAACATTTTGTGCTCTATTTTCTCAAATAATTTGATCCATCCAGCGTTCCCTTCAAAAAATTGAGAAACCGCTTTCAAAACCCCAAAAATCGAAAATCCGCTATAAAAAACGGCATTTTAGCAAAAAATATAAATAAAGAGTCATTTGCATAAATTAACAGCATTTAGACGAAGAGGATTAAGGACAGTTTTGGAACGTGCCGTTCCATCACGCGTAATAATGGAAAGGATGGAACGGCACGTTCTATCATCTGGTATTTAAAAAATAAGCAAATGATAATCGCGCGTGGTTGGATTGTACCATCTATTTCGCCGTGTTAGATTGTACAAGACAGTACTTTGCTAATTTTAACTACTAAATGACATTGTTCACGATGGCACGAGCATTTGTCATGTGACAAGAAAAAACTGTTCGTGTGAATGGGATTATTGTCCCTAAAAATCATTGAAATTGCGTCTTTTGTATTATTGTGCCCCTGGCACATTCCACCTTGCCAGGTCCTCGGCTTGGCCCTGGACTTATCATATAGTTCGATTTAGATTTGGAAAACAGATTTGAATTTATTAACAAATTAAATTTTAATCGAATTAAAATTTTTATATTCAATATTTTAATATTAGTGCCTAAACAAATATTTTGTAATTTTTAATTTCATAAAACAATTTTAAGGGATAAATAAGAAAAAAATGAAAATAAAATATTGAAAAAGTAAAAAAATCGATTAAAAGTAGTTATTAATAAATTTAAAAAGTTTTCAAAATCATTATAAGACTATTCAGTCAATTGTTACGATAAACAAAAAATAGGTCTTTCTTTTTTGAATAGTTACCTATGAATAATTATAACAATATAATTATTTAAATAAAGTTTTATATAGACAAATATAATATTTACATGCCTATATACACACAGTACATTATATTATATAATATATATCGACACATATCTACCTACCGTATCTATAGGTAGTAATATATATAAAATGATTGATTTGTAAATTTTGTTAAAAATACGATTTTTCAAAATATAATACAATAATAACATGATTATTGTTTTTTAAACATACGATTAATTATAATGAGAGATAAAGGAGAAATTTGTTATTGCAGACTGCAACAGTACTACAGTAATACACTGTAATAGCCGTAATTTTATATTTTTCAATAATAATTTTGTTTAAAAACAATTATTAAAACATGCTACAGACATTACGAGGTAATTAATAGGTAGTTGACTTTTAAATCGTATTATGTGTTTGTCGAATATGTATGTGAAGTTGAAAATATTTAACCAATTAGAGCGTCATGATTCACGAATATATTTTTTTTTATAATATAGAAAAATTATCTATAAACTTTTTAAAAATTTAAATAACGGTTAAATATAATATACAATTTATGTAAAATGACATGGAATCTTGAGAGGTTTTTATTGTAAAACGCGAACGAATTTGATGTAATACAAGTAAAGGTTTATTTATTATGTTTATATGATGGCATTTAAAACGGTTTAAAAGAGTTAAAACGTTTGCGCTATGGTGATTATTAAGTTAAAACCGTATGCTTAAAACGGTTTATCAAATGTACATATAAATACGTCGGTACGTTTTAATGTTTTGCATTTCTGTCTTATGCTATCAGTTATCATTTATATTTTTTTGTTTTTTTTTTAATTACTTAATAATTAATCAGTTATTAAAATTTTTGTATTCAAATCTCATAAAGTTAAATAAAATATAGCACGTTGAATGATTTTAATACTAAACAAGTTAGGAAAGCTCTATGAGCGTATTAAATTCTCGGTTTCTAAATGTATTTTAAACAGCAATCTAAAAATATTATAAAACGAATAATATCCCCCTGGTAACCAAATCAATAATCTTGCAACTTTAATATACTATAATATTAACTACAGAAAGACGGACAGATGCGGATATAAGTGGTCTAAACTTATGTTTAGAAACCAGGGCCATTTGGATGGGGGGGGGGGGTGTCGAAAAAAGGTAGAAAAAGTTTTTGTTTTGCTTATTCACGTTTTGAATAAAGTATTTTGGAATTTTGTCGGGAAATGATGCAACAAAGAAGTATTTTTCGGAATTTTAAGTGGACAAACTATAAATTCTTAGGATTTTAGTGGGCAAAATGGGAAAAAGTTGATTACTTTTTTTTTTTTTTTTTGCTTGTTTCAAGTTTTGAAGAGAAGTATTATATTATTTTTGGAACCTAAAATCACAATAAAAATCATGTCAAATGTGAAAATTTAAAACTGAATATCCATTATCAGATATTCTCTTGGAAAAAACTATTAAGTCATGTATTAAAAATATTAATTTTAAATTTGTTCAAAAAATATTCGTTAAACCGATTTAATATATGTGCATATATTATATAAACAGGAGAATAAGGTTTAAGCTAATCCGTTTTAAATAATATAAAACGACTAAATTTCAAACTATTTTAACGCCATCATATATATAAATAAGAAGAATTTCTACGGTTTAGGAAAATTATTTTAATCTTTTCCTACACGTGCTGATTGCTCATTCGAATCGGATTGTCACGCATATTGTTTTATTAAAAACTACCTCCGCAATTGGCCTACACATGTGCGGCAACAAAATAAATTGCAAGTGATTTATTTAACGGATTATTGACCGGTTATATATTATTATATTGGCAAATACTAAGATTATAGTACGATATTTTGTGTCATCTGCTCGGGCAATATTATAACCTTGTTCTTTGATGGAGCGTAATTACCATAGTGTACAGTACAAAGCAATGCAATTGGCGGAGGAGATTTTCTGCTGTAGATGAATTGTGAGTTAGAAAGAGAGAGACAGAGAGAAACAATAAAAAAAAACTATGAAGGTTTTCAAAGAATAAAATTCTTATATATACGTGTTGGTGGCAGGGGCAAGTGGGTTCGTGACACGTTTTAAAACAATGACAGTGAAGAAGACGCGGAACATACCTACTTTTTGTTTGAGGTGGTTTTTGGATGTCACACAGTGGAAAAATAAAACATGATTTTCAAAACAAATAATAATAATTATCATGTCAAATGTTAGCTGTTATTATAACACTCCAAATGAAAGGTTCTCTCATATGTGTAAACTGAATATAATTGTAATTAAAACTAAGAATTTTATATTTTTGTGTGTTTTTACGAGTTGAAAGAAAATTCATTTTAAGGACTCAAATAAGAATTTTTATATACCTAATATAAAAATCACATGGTATATGCTAATTCTATAGGTAGGTACACATTTATACAAATAAAATTAAAATATTTTCTGTCATATTGACGATACAATTACCTAGCTAATCATAGAATATTTATATTTTTTGAAATTGTACAAACAATATAAACCAAATGAGATAATAAAAAAGTCTTCTTACGTCTTTTGCGTTTCTAACAACATACAGTACCTAATTTATATATAAATATATATATTGCAGTATTCTATATTGCTTATATAGTGTGTAAAATATTTAATATTTGTGGCTAATGAGTAGAAAACATTGCATCATGCTTTATAGTGTAGTTAATTATTACTAAAAGTGGTCGTTTAGATAATATTCATTAATATAACTAATATACTAATATAATATAGATAAGTTTTTGGTGAAGAGTTTTCTACCAATATTGTATGCAACATTCCCTTTAAAACCATTACATTTTTATTTCATTCGATTCGCGTTTTATAATAGTTTTCAATTGCCGTAAAATTATAGTGATAAACATTTCAAGGAATATATGTCATGTGAATGGTTCAGTATTTGTTAGAACATCCGACAAATTAACCTTACGTCTTGTAGTGTCCATGGTTGTCAATTTTAAAACATTGATTTTAAAATAAAATTCGCCAACGGGAAACGTTTTGTACCTATGCACGAAACTAACTTAGTGATTTATGATTTATTTTCTAATAGTTACCGTGGTTACCTTATTTTCGCCTTTAATTTTCAATAGTTCACAATAATTTTTAATCTAGGGGGGGGGGTAACAAAAATCAAATATAACATTAAATATAATATTTCCTATACCTAGGTAATTACTCGTGCGATGCGATTGAAATTCAAAAGTGTCCTCTTAACATTATGTAATTCATAGAGTGGTTATTTTAATTTAAAACATTTTCTACAATAAATATTATGTTATATGGTTGTGAACTGAACTTTAAAGTTTAGAATAACTTTATTTAAAAACTCAATTATTTTATTATGTTGAGCCACGCAAATGATACAAAATATTATGTCAATACATGCATATATTCATTATTTAGCAAAAGCTATTTTTATAAAGATAGTTAAATATTTACAACCATAATAAAATATTTTTATATTTTTACTTAATGATTATGATTTATTACTATACAAATTATTTAAAAACATTTTTTAATTATTTAAATAATTTACAAGTTAAAAATAAAATGCTAATAAAACAATGTATACTTAGTGTAAGAATTATAAAATTAGATTTAGATTTAATTTATATTATGTTTATTGTATATATTATAAATGTTTATTATGGTTACTTGGCGTCTAATAATTTAAATAGCTATAATAATGTTATTGTTTAACTTTAACAGTTTTAAATTTCACATATTTAGTTAGTCAGTTTTATACACGTTTCGTTTATTTCGTATTTATAGTATTTAATAAGTATCTGTCACCTGATATATATTATGTGTAACATATTAAGCAGTTTTAATTTCATTTCCGTCTACTATATTGCATAATTTCGTTAAAGATGATAGTCAATATATATATATTATAAAGAAGAAAATCGGTTAAATTGCAATTGAACCACAAAATTGACCGTGTGACGTTTGATTGAGTGGAGTGAGTAGTCCGTATAAAATAATAAGTAATAACGGTAAAATTATTTTTTTGTTGGTACCTATATGCATATATTGTTAGACAAGATAATAAGTAGTACGAGTATACAAAGTATTTTTGAATGCAATTTAATACTTTGCAAAATGACATTATTTCATTGTCAAGCTACCGGTGGGAATCATACTCATTTATGATCTGAAACGGTAATTTTGATTGTATAATATTTTATAGAATATTCATCAATTTGTTATTCTGTCTAAAAACAAATTTCTTACATGTAGCTTAACAGTAAAGTTTTATTATACGATTTATGCGATTTTCATGAAAAACATATACAAACAACATTTTTATATTGTACTTAAACATAGTTTCCTTCTTGTTATTAGTGTTATTAAAACAGTAATTAATAATTACTAATTACTAAACTAAAAATTAGTTTTAGTTTTAATATTATATTTAAGTAAAATCTGTAAGGTTGACCGAGTATAGGTATAGATAGGAATAGATTGAGATAGGGTATATATGTTTTAAGGAGGGAAGTGACAGATGCAGTAGGAGTAGTAAAGAGTGATATGAGGTGTGCTGGTGTAAGTAGTAAATAAGTAAATTAATTCAAAAAACTCATACTATACGTATATATTTTAGTAAATTATATAATAATATTAATATTATTAATAAATATATTAACAATTATGTATAATAAATGAAACACGCGTATGATATAATTTAAATTTATGTTTGAGAAATCACAATTTTATTATTTTTGTATGATATGTCAGGCCTCACAGGCCATTTACAAAAAAGCTTGATTTTTTTGTTTTCATAGGGAATAATAATAATAATTATTATTTCCATGCGTAAAACATATTTTGGAAGATGCACGTTTCTAGAAAACTGAATTATTTTATTGTACTTTTATAATAAATTAAAGATTACAAGGTGATCTAAATTTTTACAACGGTGATTTTCAATACACACAATAAAAGTTATTATTAGACGAATTTTAAGACTTTTAAAAATAGAAAGTTTAGGTAAATTCAAAGTCTTATAACTCAGTTTCTAATAATTTTATCAAAATTTGCCCATGTTTAAATTATAAATTTGTATAGAGAAAATCAAATGTTAAAATCACTCAATTTCTCAAAATTTTCCTTAAATACGTTTTGCCTCGTTTTCAATAATTATTTATTAATACTTCATAATAAAAATATGTTACTGATATAGGATTATTTTTAATTACTTCTGAAATGTATTTAAACAATTTTCAATTGTGAGATTTTTATTTTTCTAAATATATCTTCAAAATGACAGAATTCCTTAAAAATCGGGCGTGTGACGTCCTCTTAAGTACTTACATGGCTACGTGGTACTTACGTGAGTTATGTAAATGTATCGCATATACTATGTACGTAAATTAAGTCCGAAGAAGTCTACATTTTTGTTGATTAAACAAAAAATAATCGTTTGATTTAAATTTTTTCTGGGCGGAACGCCCACCATGCACAATATTGAAATTGTGCTTGAAAATATTAACCGTTACGCGCCCGCCCACGTATAGAACTGTCATATTTCGAATATTGGCATCTTTAATGGGACTCGAAATAACGATTGTACTTGAATAGGTTTTTTACTTCCGCCACGGCGTGACAGTTAAGATATATTTTTTATTTCGTTATTTTTTAGTCATTGAGCGAATGTATTGGTTAATATGCATTTTTTATGTCTGTATATCTACTTTTTCATGTAGAAGGAGTTGAATGGGAGCTTTCGAATAAAATGCTTTTTTGATAGAAAATTGATTCTATTGTTGGTACTTTAAAGAGGTCATTTTAGATGTTCTCAATAGTTTTTTTTAAGCGTAAAGAAAAACTACCTTTTAAAACGAAAAATTTATATAAATGGCAAAATAATAAATAAAGTCACCATGGATACCTTTTAATTATATTACATATAATTAAATCCGCCCAGAATCGTTATTCGAATGCATTGATTTTTTTTTGCTTTCAAATTTAAAGCTTAAATATTTAAAATAATATATTATAATCCTGTACGATGACCGAAGGGACGATGGACTAACTTCCATCATCTGTATTTTGATTTTTTTTACTTATAATAATGCCATTATATACCTAATAGATGTATATATTGTCTGTGGACCACCAAGATGTTTGATCTTCGAAATATTCTATCGTCATTTTTTATCTCCCCTATAGTTGAGTTCTCTTTTAACGGTTCATTTTCAAAATCACAATTATAAAACAAAAACAAAAAAAATTCTGTTTCGACACTTGTTGAGGCCTCACCTTTGTCGTGCGATATTATGATCCTGTAGTGGTTTTCCACGTTTTTCCATCGCCGCAAAGACCGCTATAGAAAGTCGTGTGCAGATAGGTATATATATAACACGTGGAGGGAGACGAAAATGTTTTTCTTAATAACACGCTCTCATTGTCATCGCCGCGCTGTTTCTGCCGCGGAGCTGTTGCGGTTCCGTATCTATCCGTTTATATGATGTAAATGAAAAAAAAGAACCACAACACGATGTTTTTTTTGCGTTTGTTCGTATTCTTGGGTTTAATTTTTCGGGTGGCTAAAAGAGCTGTATATACTAATAAAATATAGGTATATATATAGTAATAGCCAATGTATGGTAATATATCTAATAATGATACATATAAAAAAAAAAAAATACAATAAAAAAGTACCTAGATACTGCATGTTTAAAAGTTACGGTATAGTTTCTCTTTTTCTTGGAGACATGACGGATATTTTAATAACGTTGTTGCAAAACGTTTATGTGTTTTTCTTCTTTTTTTTCGTGGATATAATAATACGTTCTTACCGTCGTACCTACATTATACGTTTTTTCGCAACATCCTGCAGCTAGTTCGCCTATATGCACGCACGTACGCGCCGTTAACACATCGTCGAACCATTTATTTATCATCACAAGTCCGTGATAGGTACCGGCGTGGCGGCAACTGGTGGCTATTTACGTAGGTGTGTGTATGTGTGATTCTCGACACGATTTTTTTTTTTACATTATATATAAAATATATAATATGTTATTACTTATTTTTATTATATACGTACCCGGTATTAAACTAGTCGGGAAGAACCGGTTATGGTAAGCGACCACGAAAACGCATAAGTAGGTATAATAGTATATTTTATTTAAAAATAAAATATCGGGCTGGTATTGCGTTTTTTTGGATGCTTATTTTTATTACACATACTTACATTATTTACTTCGGTATACTATTATTATATACCTACATACTTACCTGTATAATACGATCGGAGAAGGCGCCGTCCGTTCTGGCCACTGACGAGGCAATTTTCGCGACAGAATGTACACTGTACATGCCACTGACGATAATTTAGTGTTTACCTATATAATATATATATATATATGGGTAATACATATTATTATAATACCATCGCGTGATCGTTGCCGACAAACGACGATGACAGTATGGTATAGGCGAGAGTCGGCAGTACGGTGAAATGTTTCGAGATTTTGTGTAATGCATTTATTCGTATAAGTGACTTTAAATTGGGTTCGTCTGAATAAATAACGTACTCTGGTATAGAATTATAGTACCCATCGTTTCACTATAAAATTAATGTTTTTCTCAAATTTCGGAATGAAATAGAGGCTAGGTGATTTTTTTATTATCATGAGCTCTTATCAGATTATATCTCGAAAAGTATAAACAGTTTTTCTGAAATTTATTGTTTTCAGAAAGTTAATTGTACACTTGATTCAATATTTTTTAATAAAATATAAATATACCTAATTAATATTAATGTTTACCTTCCTCCTTTGTTTATTGAAATTATATCAACTTTCGATTTTGAAATAGAAACCTATGATTTTTACTATAAATTCTTAAAGAATATATTTATATGAGAATTTTCACGTTTTATTTTTTTAATTTGGATAAATATTTTCGAGTAATAAGCATTCAAATTTAAGATCTGTAGAATAGAATAATACGCAATACTCGTAGATGTTAAAAATGACGTACTACAGTTGTATTTCCCTACTCCACTGCGTCCTAATTTAAATGCCATTATTGCTCGGTAAATATTTATCAGATTTAAAAAATCAAAACGTACCTATATATTCTCATAAAAATATGTTCTTTAAGAATTTATAATTCAAATCATAGATTGCTATTTGAAAATCAAAATTTGGTATAGTTTTAAAAAATAAGATAGAGGGATAAAAAAATCACATTGTTTTATATTATAGGACATAGTATAATAATATGTAGTAAGTATAAAACCATAAAGGGTTCGCGATTAAAAAAAACTTATAAGTTCAAATTATGTTTTCATATTATATTTAAGATTTTCATTTATTTTGTACCTATAGATACGTAATTCTCAAAGTTTCGATAATATCAATAATATCCTCGATATCGATAATACAGAGGTATAATAATATAATCGTATATATAACGCGACATAGTCAATAATGTATATGATACGATATAAATAAGGGTATAAATACGCGATAACGGCATATAAAACTAATTTTAAATTATTTTTTAAAATTATATTGTACAAAATTGTTCATTATTTCTTCTTGTTGAATTTAAAATTTAAATACATTTTTAAACATTTTTGGGGTATTTTTTTAAGGCATTAAATCGTATTTTTTTAGGACTTTTTTCTTATTTTTATGGCATTAAAGTCCGTGCTCTTAAAATATACTCTTATTATATTCATGCATGTTAAAGAAAATAATTTTATATTTTTGTAGGTAGGTACTTTTTCTTTTTCGAATAGTTGTAGTTTTATTTTATACATTTCTGTCATATATATATGGTTTTAGTTTCATAGTCGTGTTTAAAAATAATAAAACATACGTCATGCAAACTAACATATGCTGGTTAATTTTTTTATGAATTTATTCAAACCAACTCAGATTTTTTAAAATTATTCCTCTAATAGTTATACTTAAAATAGTTTTTAATATAACGTACGTATTCATGTGTAACGCTTAGTGGTTTCAACTTTTAACGCGTATGAAGTATATTTAGATCCCAATAAACATTATCACGTAATTTATAGATGATTGCAGAAAGATAACTACAACTGTACGTCGTAATAATAAGTGTTTTTAAAATAGTATTTTTTTCCCCCCCGTTTATACTCATATTATACTGCTGTCTGCACTCTGCTATTATATTTTGCGATCTTGTGATACTATAATTTATAATATTATGTCATAATTCATAATAATATGACTAATGTATAATTACCGTGCATATTTCATTCACAGCCAATACAACAAATTTATTACCTACTATATATTATGTAGTTCATATACATATTTTACCAGGGCCGGATTTATAGTTTGGGGCAGTGGCATCATATCAGTTTTTAAATAAGGATGCAAATATTTTAAGCAGACCAATTTTACGTTTTATCAGGTAATTTATAATGTACAATTACCTACATCTTAAAAGAGGATTTTACAAAACTACATATTATAGCACCGGTCCCTGATCACCCTGAGTACACATAGATATTTTTTACAAATTAAATTAACAAGTAAAAAAAGGACATTCGTGTGGGGGTATACCTATATATATATATATATGAACAGATCACTTTTTTCATTCCATCACGCATATAACCGCGTATAAGCGGCGCAATATAATATTAAAATCTTAAGATATAGGTAGGCGAAATTATAATACATTTTGTAGCGGACCATTGACACGTATAAAAAAATAGAGCTGCAAGAGTATAGTATGAATCCCTCAAATGACGTCCCTGGTTTAGGAGCCTTTGAAAAACAAAAAGCGTTTCAAAAACAAGAAAATAAACGAGAAAAAGTTTTCAAGTTATCATTGATCTATTTTCTAAAATGGGGCTGCTCCCCCCCCCCTAAATCCGACCCTGTATTTTACTAAAAATAATTTTACACTATAGTGATGAAACGTATTGCCGAGTAAATTATATATAATTATATATTATATTTATAACATGGTTAGAATATTATCATATAGTATTCTATATTATCCTATAGTCAAACACATTATTATATATATCATTATTATATCACATTATTATATTTATATCAAAATAATTATCATTAAAATATAGTTTGGGTTTTTAAATGTCGTGTGTTCAAGTGTTGTACACTATAGAGAAAAAGTCTTAAACAATACTATTCTTATATAGCGATACAATGACGCATGGTAATAAACTATATCGGTACCAGGCACCGTTTGTCGTTGAATCCGCACGTTAGTGTGACACCGACACGAACACGCAAATTGCCGTGATTTATAAATTTAAATTAACTTTATCTCATTATTGTAACGTAGAAACACATAATAGGTAATGAAAAATGTAATTTTAATTCTAGAAAGAAAAAAATTTACTCGTTATTAACAGACTTAGGTGTATTGGTCCGTGTGCGTATTATATTATTCCTGTTGTTTTGTAGCGGACCTGCGAACCGCACAAATTTAAATCGAATCCGGGCTCTACCGTTCGGTCACGGTTGTTGGTCATCCGGTCAATAAGTCGAAGCCGATTGTCATGTTACGGTTGTGTGTGCCTTTAAATACATTTGTACAGGAAATGTAAAACTAAAAAATAATAATAATAATAATAATAATAACAACAATAATAATAATCAATTCTTATATTAGGATGGGTTCCCTGTCGTTTTTATCATTATTTTTCATCTATTGTAAAAAATATATATGTAATATGTGTATCGTATACTGTCTATCGTATCCTATACTGGACGGTTGGGCTGGCAGCTGTGCCGAGGCCATATTATCATATGGACGAACAGAAATCGTTCAAATTTACGTGTATTACGCAATTATATAATATAATATAATATTATATTTATATCATAATATTATTTTCCTATTGAATTTTCGATCGTATACAGACAACGCGCCTTCCGAAAATTATACTCGCCGATGAGTTTTTGATAACCGTGACTTCGCATCATCTGAGCGGGGCAACAACCCAAATGATGTCTCCGTTAACCGCTTAATCGGTTTTTTAAAACCGTGACGACCGAAAGCTTTCACTCTTTTTTTTTTTTTACTCGGACGACCGTATATACTACAGTCTACCTATTTAATCTACATCACCGTTGCCCCGAAAAACGTTTTTGGTCGTTCTCTGTAAACAGATAATCTCACCTCGCGCTTCACCTGGAATTATTCATTATTAATTTCTAGATTTTGTTTGTTTTTTTTTCCTGTTGCCAAATGCAATATAACTATTGTAAACGTGTGTTCCGAATTTAACACCAACGGAAGTGTCGGGACATTATCGATTCACCATGATGAGGCGGCAGCGGAAGGGCGTTGTACATGGTCGGTAACAGATGAGAGGGCGGGCATATTTTATAATATTATTATGATAATAGTGATTATTATTTTATTGTTGTGTTCTAACCTTAGATTGTTTAGAAAACATCGGTTTTTTAATATTAATTTTAGAAAATACGGTTGATAAAAAATATCTACATATTCGCACGTAATTATATCATTGCAAGTAGATATATATATATATATATAAATATATATTATAAGTATTAAGCATATAATGTGCACCCATACTAGAATTACTAGAATTATTTATATTTACTAGTAATACTTGTAATTCAATGATAATATATTCGACCGTCGGTTTATGTTTTGGTTGCTGTCATTTTTTTATCAGTTTTGATTTTCCGGTTTTTAAATATATTTTATTTGTTTGTATAATTAATGAGAATGTAATAGACAAATGACAACATTAATTTTATATGAGTACCTAATCCGTAAACACACTAAACATTCATAAAGTTAAGATATATTTTTCCTATAACTTTCATGATTAACGTATATGACTAATATGTCCCGTACGGAGGATTCACGGCTATCGATAGACAAATACATATTTGTAATATAATAATGTATAATTAAATAGCAATTTTACGATGCTTACATTATAATAACAAAGTACATTTATATTTATTATTTATTTTTTTATTGAAAATATGGGATTTTTAGAATTTTTTTACTCGTTTTGGATATTTTGAACATCTTATTGTTCCTTAAAGGTCACCAATGCCAATGCGTGCAGATATTATATGCCCATACCATCATATGAATCTTTACAATTGACCATCATATCCGGGCATTAATATATCGACTTTCATTTTTTTGCGCTAAAATACCATATAATAACATATAACTTTCTCTAGCATCGCTGTCGTCCCGGACACAGTCATATGTTATTCACGATTCCGAAAAGGAAGAAAAATGACCGGGACTCTAGGTTCATTATGACCTTTAAGCATAAGAAGAGGAAACGCGTGTATGCAAAAAAAAAATAAATACTAGATCAGATAATTAAAATAAAACCGTTGTCGTTGTCGTTATGCTATTTCGTTCGCTTTCTACTCGTGTGTAATTTCAGAGATCCCGA
Organism: Pemphigus obesinymphae; assembly: GCA_025469235.1. Lineage (NCBI taxonomy): Eukaryota > Metazoa > Arthropoda > Insecta > Hemiptera > Aphididae > Pemphigus > Pemphigus obesinymphae. Next base: position 97,216 of record JAIPRL010000358.1, read on the forward strand.
TGTGTTATCTATCTAAGAAAACTTGAACAACATTATTTTGTATGTTTTCGATCAAAATCTTTCATAGCAAACCATTTCGGTCTTTCGTTATTCTTATCAAACTGTAGTATACTTATATATAATTAAGAATAAATACGACATAAGTATAACACGGTGAGCATATTCCGTTATAGATATAGTGGGTAAATAGATGTCCGTGTCCAGTAGCAATTAAATAATTTTCCTGTTTATTACTATTATTAGTGTATATTTTCAGTGTATTTATATATATAATATGTAACAAATATCTAAAACGAATAACAATTACGAAATGGAATTGAACTTTTTTAATAATTTTTTTCCAGTTATTATTAATATTTTCAAATGATTATATAGCATGATAAATTGTAGGAGAATATTAACAACGAGACATTGTGGAAAGTGATGGACAAGTGCAGACTCTCTATTGAATCTCTTACTTGTTGCTGACACTGTTATAGGTATACTGTGCCTTTTCCTATAAGCGAATACACATTCTTTGATCGAACAATTGAAGAAATGATACAATTTTGTCGTAATCCTGTATGCATGCATGGCGCACGCGTTACATCAGTTAGTCCCTTGTTGAATAAAATTGTTTTCATATATACAAAAAAATGTATGTGTTGCACTGTTGCCTAAAAAAAATAGTTTAAAGAGAATAATATGTGTATGTTTATATGCCATATAAGCATTTTATTAACCCGGTCACACAATTATTATGCCAAACCTGTTTAAAAGAATGTTTATGTTGCATATTGATTTTATACCATAATAAAATATCGCTTTCGGGTGTTTTTAAACAAATTGATTAAAAACACGATTGCAAATATTAATATTACATTTTTGCTCAATATTCCTTTTCAATATGCTTTTAGTATATAATATCATATTATTCAAATACTAGGAATGGTATTAATCACACTTAATCAAGGATTCATTTAATCGAGAACGTGTTTTAACTGTTATAAAGATTGGCGATGTGTGAAATATTATGTATTTTATAATAGAAGTAGACACTTGAATACAAATCGAACAGTTTGAATATATAGTGAAACTGGACTATTGTAAAATATTTCAAAACTAATACGCACATTTGTGTACTAGATATTAAGCAATTCGATTTCGTAATTATTAAAAAATTGTTAGGAATTAATATTGTCACATAGGTACCCGATATTATTTTATTGATATTGATTTTATATTTTAGAAAAGTGTCGTTAAATTAATATGATTAAGAATAATACTTATTAGTGTATACTATATAGATTATAGATATACTGTATACATTATACTGCGGTATTTTAATCCTGTTTCAGATTTACATAATTCTTAAATGTCATATTATGTATGATGGAAGTGAATTAAGTTGTATTTTTTAAAATCAGTATTGCAGTAATAATTGTAAATTAATTATGTATAACTTTATATTACAATGATTTTGATTATACTTCATACAGTATAATATAGATGCGTCGTATCCTTAAAAAATTATATATACTTACTCGGCTTTTAATTGGAACAACCTTGATACTACATTTAAATAAGTCTCCGAGAGTTGGCACAATCTCTATAATAGCTATATTATAATATGTAGGTATTTGAAAATTTTAAATAATTAAGAGTACAATTCGTAGTATCCCCTAAAAACGAAAGTATTTAAATTTAAATAATTCTGTAATAGTATACAAAATATATAGGTTACGGTCTATAATGCATTTTGTAATCGCGATTTTTGTATTCGTGACATATACAGACACAAATTTAGGGCACTTCAATCAGTCACTTTTTTAGGATTTTATCAAGTGCTATTTTGGTGTTCGAGTGGTCGAAACGCGTGTTTCGGCCCACGAGGTCTTCTGTTCGACTCCCAGGTATGAAATGGGGTAGCCAACGAGATTTTCTCACTAGTGGCGATGGCGTGTCTGGTCTCTAGTGCAAGCCGGTCATAATATTACTAAACCCATCCAATAATTTGGTATCTACCTATGCTTGTCGTAGCTGCAAGAATCATCTTTGACTCCCCAATATGTGAAGACTCAAACCTGATAGCATGTTAGACCTTGGGAAATAAGTGGATGTAAAACTGTTAATTTATTTTATCAGTTACTATTTTTTTGATAAAACCATTGGATCCCGTCCTTTGTCTAGGTATTTGATATTTTGCCCTTATCTGAAATTTTGAATAAAACCAGATAGAAATTAGAATATTTTACAAGAAAAATGCTTAAAACTGATATATTTAGTACCCAATTTTATTATTCAGCATTAGCTAATAAATGACAATAAATACAAAAATAAAGCCGTTTTACACAGTAATTGAAAAAATACTTAAAAGAAATCATTTTATACCCATATGAATGTTTGAAAAATACACCAGGAAGCTCAAATAAAAAATAATTATTATTTAAAATAAGCGCAAGTGTTTAAAAGTATAAAAGTTAAATAATTTTATGACAATGTTTTTATAAAATAGAAATGTTGTTATTTTTTATTTTGTTTTTCAGTTTTAATTTTTTTTTGGGGGTGGGAGTATTAGGTCACTTTTTACATAGTGATTGAGTGGAAGCCCTGGTATCAGTGCGGGTATTATTATTATGTCATCCACTCATCATCGTAGTGATCTTATAATATACCTACTTATATAAAATATATTATATATTGAGCCTGGTTAGTCTGTTGGCTAGTCATTTTATGGATTTTATAAATAAAACGAGTTTGGAGCCGATCTCGGCACTCGATTCTGTGTCACATCGGCCCTGCCCGTCGTCGGTTTCCCCGACCAGACGTCGTCGTCAAGCTCGATTTAAACGCGACGGTCTGGCCTTAAGCCTAATCATTGTTTACAAACAATGAAAAAAAAAAAAAAACGAATATGTGACACGAGGCTGCTTCTGTCCCTTGTCCTTGGCACACGAAGACCGCGACGCGGACAACGATGCCGTTTTTTGTTTTAATATCTACCGAGAAACCGTGCAAAAGATTCGGACGACTACAATCAAACGACGTTTATTTAATGATTTTGTTTTACAAATTTGATAGATCGTTGACACGTCCTCTTTTTAAGATATTTATATGTACATAGGTAATTATTTACAGACGTGTTTATCTACTTTTTTACGGTAATTTACAAGTTAATACCTTTTTAAATTGTTGCAATCTTGAAATTTGTTTAAAAAAATATGTTTTCGTACATCACAGTTCTTGGTTTAAATAATAGACTTGTAGTATTGATATTAGTATCAAATGCTTGATAATTGTGATTATAATCGATTTAATGTACAAAAGTACTTCCTTCAGTCGTACCTATAAACCAGGCAGAGTCAATCGCTCACTCGAACAGTTTAATTCGAAAATATCCCTTGATATGTTGAGAAACACCATGTCGAGTGAGTAAAAGCTAACGAGTTAAATTAAATGCGGATTAGGTGTACTTCTTTCGGTTGTACCTATATGATTTGATAACGTTGCGCCCGATTTCATACGGAATCGTGGTCGCAAAAAAGGTAAAACGTACGGAATCGCATTCCCACCCGAAAAAGCATCGACAATTCTGTACATTTTTCAGCGATACAAAAATGATTAGCGTAGGTATTTTACAATCCATGAAATACGAAACCGTGATTACGGTCGATTTTTGAAGGTCCTTTAATTACGAGAAAAGCCTATTAAATGAGTATATTACGACCGTAAAAACTATATATATATAATATAATACATAATCATGTACATAGATACGTATGGATTAGTGAGTAAGTCGAGGTAATATTTCTTTTTCTCCTTGCTCGCACACGAATATTATATTATAGTATTATCGGTAGCGAGTTTTCCCCACGACCGCAACGTCAATACGTATATAGCCCATTAATTTAAAAGCCGGGCGTCGTCGTCCTGCCAATTACGCGTTCTCTTTTTACCGCACCGAGAGTTCTCGTCATCATTGTCGCATTCCCTGTGCGTACCTATATTTTACTTACAACTTGCACTTGATCGCGCCCACTTTATTCGTTCACTATTATTATGTCTACAGTAGAATATAAACAAAATTGTATAGTATCCTGTGGGATCATCATTTAGCTCTAGGTACCCAAAATATCTTAATGTAACTTATGATTAGTACACGAAATTAAATTCAATAATTTATAAAAATATCAAAATCGGTTTACACATAATATTTTTTCCATATAAAACGATTAAGTATATGTATATATAATATTACAATAACAACATTGATCGTTTGTATATATTAATACATAATACCTTATGTTTACCTATATATAGGTATATATAATAAGTATGGTTATAAATATTAAAATCTGAAAGGACAGGGGAGACGCCTATGGTCACGCGAAAAATTTGCGCCAAAGTTAACCACACCTTCGAAAATCGGTCGTAAAACATTGTGTCGTACTTCATAGATAGTGAACATATTATTTCTATAGAATGAGCTTAAATGTATAATGTCTGTATCCCTAAAAAGAGGGCAACGTGAATTTTTGATCTTTTTGATTTTATCCATTCTATATTTATTTAATATTAAAAATGCTTTTTTCATAAGCCATTCAATATTGTAAAATGTTGACATTTATAATGACCAACCGCATTATGAATCTATAACAACAAATATCCAAAAATGCTCTAACTGCAAAACACAAATAAAGTCTTGAAGTGACGAAATGTTTTGATTATTATATGTAAAATTTTTAAAAACACACTTGGAAGGTTTTTTTAAAATATATCGACTATTGAATCTAAATCAAGACTCGGCATTCCATTTTGTGTAAATATTCATTTTTCTGAAGAAATTTCTGATATAATTTTCGACAGATCAATTCCAAAATTGTACCTAACCTAATTTCTAGTAAAAGTTGACAACAACATTATGTCAAATAAGTTATAGTTAGTTTAATATTTATTTATATTATAATAATTTTGTAATAAATAGTTAGTTAATACGCATAATACGAATAATAAATATATTATACTAACCATACTTAACATATACAATTTAAAATACTATTCATTAACTTATCGGATCAATTTTAACGTACCGGCCAATTTCTTGTAATCTCAATATTAATCCAATATTATGGTACAGGAAAAAGTATTCCTCTAAATGACACACCCGATTTTCAATGATTTTCAATTTTTTGAAGTTTACTAAAATTTCGATTATTTTCATTAATGATAAATAGCCCCTAAATACTACTACTATTAGTATCATAATATTTTTATCGATTTAATTATATTATCAGTTTTTAGGTATTTAGGTATCGTTTTTATAATTGTTTAAAAATGAATGGTGTAACCTAATTAATAGTTTTAAACGCCAAACATTTTTTTAAAAATTAATTTATAAAATACCTAACTATTTTGGATTATAAAAAAAAATCATTTTTATTTTTAATTGTAAAAAAAAAAAAGAAAAAAAAATATAAAAATTGTAGCGCTGAGTTCTAGTAATTACTATAACAGAAAAAAACAACATAAAAATATACGACAGAACAAAAGTTATTGCACTTGTCAGATCTTCGTGGGACACTCTGTATATCATATATTACCATACGACATTTGATCGAGATTATGTCGTTGGGTGTAAGTATAATATATTCCGATGCATTATTGGTGGTTAAATGCATATGTTTAAAAAACAAATGGCGTTGATATGACGTGTATATTATACAGTAGGTAGTAAAAATTAAAATCGGCCAACCGATATTATTGCGGACAGACAAGAGTCTGTGGCTGTGCGCGCGTGTCCCACTTTACGTTAAAAACGGACACGCGCGCATACCGACGACGACGACGATTCCTGTTGGTTTCATTATAATATTAGATACGTACAATGTACATGTATACATTGTGTAGTGTTACGAGAGGAGAGAGGACGATGGTCGTTTGAAAATGTTTTTTTTTTTTTTTTTTTTTTTTTTTAATTCCTGAATCGATCAAAAATATTCGTTTTTAAACGAACGACACGACGACTGGACGACAAATCGTTTGAGGTTATATATATACTCGTCGAAAAACAATCGATAATGATTGTCATATTTATATATATGTAATATAATATTGAAAAACGGTGATTTATAATTTTCCTTTTGCCTTCGACGATGCGCTTATTATTAATCGTTTTTTATATTTGTCAGTAGGTACCTATAATTTATTTGTGTTAACGTACAATGTGCATTAAGAGGATGCCACACCTTCGAAAATCAGCCGTAAAACATGGGTTCGTACTTCATGGATTGTGAAGGCTATTTATGGAATAAGCATATACTCACATTTTTTATGTCACACTTTTTATAAAAAAGGACAGTCGTTTTTTATGTTTTGTTTACGGAGCCATTTTCGTCGTTGTGGGGCCAAATTTTGAGACTATATTTTATAAATTACTTTTAAAAAATCATTCAATTGTTTACTCATAAGCGCAACTAGGTGGGAGGAGACTCTGGGGTTTAGCCTCCAGAAATAAAATTGTTTTCTTATAATTCATATTAAAATAAATGAGTTTCAAAATTGTTGTTCATTTTTTGGGGAAGTAATTCAACGAAAAAAATTGATTACTTATTTTTACTTATATTTACGTTTTTTAGACAATATTATGGGTATAAAGCCCTCTCCCGCCACCTAAGATTTTAGAGCTAGTTGCGCCACTGTGTTTAATTTTTAATTTTTTTAATTCAGTGAAAATTTTATCGTATTCAATATAACGTTTTGAAAATCAGACGTGTATCATATTTAGATATAACAATAACGATCAATGTAGTGATTACGCATTTATCGTGTTACTTATAAAGTTATCGACATTCTAGCTTGTTGAGATTTTATTGTTTTCCGCGTTGATCTGATCGACGCGGTCCTCGAATAATTTTGACTGTATAGAGAAACGTTCACTTTTTTATAATATACGTCACCATTGTAGATTTTTCTTTTGAAGTTTAAATCTAGGCCATATCCCGGTGGGGTAATAATAATTAGTAGATAGGAGGAATTTCGCACATCAGGCATGATCGTCCATTCACATGGTTTTAAATAAAATTATTTAAAACCATGTTATTTTTATAATTTTTTTTCGTTTGTTTCTTCCTGTTATGAAACTATTTTCGTTACTCGAATTCATAGTCTATTATAACGAAATCTACCGCTCAACGTTTTATACATGTTGGACGACGGTTTTGATTTATAGGTTACCGTCGTTGTATGCGTAGGTACAACTTTCATGGTCGCCACCATTATTTCGGGGTTCCAGCCGGGACTGGTTCGAATTTTTTTATTTTAATATGAACGCTTTCAAAGAGAGAGGGTGCAAACCGTCGGCATGTTGCTTTTCGCCAGCACCGGCAGCATTACGAAACCAGTTAATTAAATAAGTATTTTATTTCACGTTCAGAAGGTCGCCGACTATCGGTCTGGCACACAATTTTTTATTATTATTTTTTTTTCGATCAATGATCGATCGGTATGACGCCTTTCAAAAGATATACGAAACATAATAGATAATAATATAATGTATACGTACTAGTTATACACAGTACTTATAACAGGTATATAACGACGTCGTTGGTCGTCGATGTCCGGACCGATGGCGCTGCACGAAATCAGGTCGTTCGCGCGAGATATGTGTGTGGTGTACGAGATCGACTATAAATATAGCGGTTTCTGTGAGATGGAAATTGACCACAGTTTCCGATGACTCGAAATAATTTCTTAGCGGATACAATAATATCGTACACTTCGGTATAAAATATATACTGTTATATGTTCTTATATTATTGTACATGTAGATATAGTGTAGTGGTATTATATTTTGGTCGAGTAATGATTAGTGGATTTTTTTTTTGGTTTTTACCCTTATGTATATAATGTAAAAGATTCTCGCGTTATTCGACGTACACTTGTTTTGCATTGACTGTATGGTATATATAATAAAATATACTACATTAGCTACTATACAATAAAATTACTCGAGGAAAAAAAATTGTCTACGAACAAATTGGTTTCGGTGCATATATATTTATACATGAGTGCTACCTACGAGTTATAATAACGCGTGAAATACAGATAACAGTTGTAGTATTTTCTATAGGGCTGTTGTTGAAGGATTCATAATATAATACTCTTTGTATTACCAACACATTGTATTGGTATATAGTTTGGTACATATACGTAGGTACCTATATATACGTATTTATTAAAATAACAGGAACGTGTACTTTTTAGGTAGGTATATATTATATTTGCACGGGCATGGGTGGGTATATGTGTAGTGCAGTAGGCACAATGCAAGCATGGCAAGTTACTCAAATGAAATTTAATTAGTTTTTTTTTTTTTTTTGTATTTATCATATTATTATATAATAGCATAGATAAAACACATTATTTGTATATAACTTAGCGGTCATTAAAATCAAACACGTCAAAAAAAAAAAAAAAAATCGTCATTCAATATCTCACACTTTTATTTAAAATATAGGTACCTATACTTACCCGACGTAGTGTCAACAACAAATCGGGAGACTTTTCGAATTAAACTGTCGAAGTGAGCTACAGTGGCCCGGTTTCCATAGGCGCAACCGAAAGAAGTATACTGCACTTAAACTGTATTACTACATTACGTTTACTACCTATACATATTATATATCAATAATATTTGTTTTTACACTTATGAGTTTTTCGATTAAATTTTATATTTATCTACAATAAATATTATAATATTTAAAATAAAAATTCGTCTAGATTTTGTTTATATTTGAATTTTAAACTGTCAATCAAATGTATGTGGTTTTAAATGTTCGACCCTTAAGTAATTCTCGCTTAACAAAAGAAAAAAAGTGTGCGGAAATGATTTATGAAAAATGTGTGGGTTTGAACGACGCCCTAACAACATTATCTAGTAGATACACCCTACATACCCCTTTTTAATGTATTAATTTTTTTTAATGTACCTATATAGTTATTTGAACGAATCAATTTTGTATTGGTACATAAATAGCACATTGTAATGCACATATATAAGTAAATTAATAGGTAATATTATAACATTATTATAATATATTTATAATAGTTAAAACGATATTGTAGGCCTCTAGTGCTCTAATAATTTTTTACATAGCTACATTAACACTATAGCCGGAATATAAAAATGTGTCTAAGTACTAAATAGTATAAGTATTATACTATTTTTTGGTTATTACATGTCGATGACATAATGTATAATGTGGATAATTGCACATGCGTGGTTGGTCTATTCTCTGTAGTAATTATAATACAATTATTGACCTAAAAATCTAAAACATGGTAATAATAATAAAAAAAAAATTAAAAAAAAAAAACATTATTTCTCAATCAAATATATATTTGATAAAATTACAAAAGTAATTTTATGAAATTTGGTGAATAATTTAAATAAAAAAAGTAAATAAAAATAAAATAAGTTAAAGTTACCAGTTTTTGTAACTTTATAACTGGTATATAAACCTTGATTATGTCACTGTTTGATATATACTATTGTACCATGTGTAATGTGTATAATAGGTATATGATACGAAAAAAGTACATTCGTAAACTCATATAACCAGCCGATGATGAATTTACCTTGAGTTGTAATTTATATATTCTTTGAAATTTGCAAATAATATATTATTGCAATAACGGGTATCAAATTATTCATCGAAAAAATATAATTTATGCGATACATATACATAATATAATATTATGGTACGATCATATGTTGTATAATTTGTATTGATGTGCAAACGAGTTTTAAAAATTGTTTTTATCCAATATTATAATTTTGGATTTTTCACATGATATAATATCTACCAATACGTTTTTCGAAAAAAAAAAAAAAATGAAATTTTCAATTTTATCTCATCTATTGATTATCTGTTAAATGTATCTATTATACTTATAAGTTGTTTGTTTCGTTTACAGACTTTGAGGGGCCTCGAGCCCCCTGGGATGGACTGCCGTGGCGACGAGCTTATCCAACACAATAACAGAGCATCGGCACAAGCTGTGCCTTTTCAATACCTCATCAACGAACAGGCAAAGTCTATCCTCGCTCTACAGGTCAGTCTAAATTAATTTTGCAGTTTTTTTTCTATACATTAAGACAATGTTACATAAAGTGATAGAATGTTACGAAATCGAGCTTATTTCGTAAGTTGTTAAAATAAAAAAAAACTAAAGATTTTTTAACAGAATTTTTTGTACTGTACTAGTTATCGTCGATCAATCGGTTACCTGCAAGAAACTTTTAGATCATTTTTTAACATTCCATAATTTCCTAAAATACTACTTTCATTATCACGTTTCAATAATATTTATACATTTATTATTATTAGGTTCATTATATACTAAGTTATACTACTATTTAATTAGTATTTTTTAATAGTAATAACGACTCGTACATATTAATATGAAAACGTATTTTATTTTATTTTTTTGTAGTTCATAATATTTCTTATCTATATTTTTTTATATAGCCACATTTAAAATCTCAGAATGTTCTTGATAAAAAAAATTATACGAATAACAACACTGTGTTTCTTTACATATTTGGTCGATAACAACATTGGAGCTGAACCATTATTATCAGTTTAAGGGTTTTATTATCAAACGGTCTCATATATTGATTTGTACATAATAAAATGATTGTTGAATAATGTAATAATGCATTGCTTGTCATTTTAAATAAATAAATTACAATGTTTGTAACGTCATAATATATTATATAGGGGAAAATAATACTTTTCCCATTTATGGAAAATGTATTGAGTATAATTTATGCTGCATATTTTAAAACTACTAAATTTTATGTTAATTTTAATTATGGTAGACGTTTATAGTACCAAAAATTATATATATTTTTTTGAAGACTATAATAGGTAATGGTAATAACATAATAACGTACGTTGTAAACCTAATAATTGTTTAATAAAATTACATATTATTACGCACGTACATATATAATATTCCACTTCTTAAATTATTGATGTTTTTAATCCTAAAGTTAAATGACCTTATTGGAATATCCAAATATATACATTACTACCTGTATATATTATTATATAAATATAAATTATATATATATATATTTGTATTGGTTATCGTGTATCGTATCGTATTATGACTCACTTGACCGGTTTGTATAATTTCGACAAATGCGGTAAAACAAAAGTTTTCCCTTTCGATTTCTTGTTGTTTGATGCTAAAATTGTCCGATCATAAATACATTTTGTACTTCGAAAGTAAAATACATTTTCGTATGGGAATACAGTGATGTGAAAATTTCAATTTATTTTGTATTTTCTATACTTTAATTATCTACATTCTACATATTATACTGCAGAGGTATAAATAATTAAAATTAAAAAAAAGTTACAAAAATAATGTGTTTTTATGAATTTTGTTTTGAAGTTTCATTCTGTCAATTGTGTTCATTGTGTAATTGTTATGATTAAAAAAGTAACTTTTTACATATCTATTAAATTCTTATTACATGGTATATATTTAAAAATTACCTATTCTAATATAATGGCATGACAATTTATCTTTAATAAAATATAACATAAATAAATGTTCTGTATATACTATCTTATGACACTGAATAGTAAACGTGTGATATCATTCGAGTTTATCTGTCAATAATTTAAATATAATAAAATAATATTTTATCGCATATTTTTTTTTTTTAATTTTATTAAATTTTCTAAATGTGTTTTTTGATAAATAACAGCTGATAACTGTCTTTATAATTACAATTTGAACACATACTATACATTTTAAGAGAAATTGTATCTTTTGTGTCTAGTTTTAAAATTGTACTTATATTGTAATGGAAATGCATTGGCATTCTTTTTTAATTGTATACTACAATTTTATTTAACCGATACCGCAGTTGTGTAGTTCCTAGAAAAGCTATATTAATAATAAAATATTTTAAAGATTTCATCCGTAAAAAAGTAGGACAATTATTTAGTATATAGTCTCATTATTTTATATACAAGGTTTTTTTTTGTGGTCACTAAACTGCACTTGTAGTGAGAGTTAACTTTTATTGTTCTTCTATTTTTAATAGACCTTGGACATTTTGTTGTTATACCTACTACCTATTAAAACGTTTTAATTATTATTTAACTGGTTTAACTTTTCATGATTTTAATTTTTACAATTACTTATTATTAATTTTAATGAGTTAAAATTCAACACTACAATTTGTAGTTTCCATTTACTTATGCTATTATTTTGAACGGTGTATATACATAATTTGTTCAAGTGTCAACTCGGAACTATTTATCCATTATGTCGTTATAAAAAGTATTTTATTTTAATTTAATTGTAATAATGTTTACTAATATAGTAAATACGTAGTAATATTGAAATAGTGATTATATTATAACGATTGTTTAACCCAAATCTAGTTTCTTTATTAATCACATGGGCACACTACTGATTACAAAGATTGTAGTGTTGTTAGTACTCTTGTTATAGTGTGCGATTCATAAAGAAACAAGATGTTTGGCGTATATAGTACCTAATACGTTATTATTGAAATACATTTTTAATTACGTACATTTTGCTGGCCCCCCCCCTTTTCGAGTTTTGGGTTTCTGACAGTGTACATTTTTAGTTTGTAATTTGTTTGAATTTGTTTGATAGTTTTCAGAATTTGTTTGACACATAAATTAAAGGATATAATATCGTCTACATTGTCTATATATATCTCCTAAAAATGTGTGAGACTCCTTTTAAAATGTTATATTATAATATCATATAAAAATTAAAAATATAACCTATATTTTCATAATAAACCAATAATTAAAAACAATTAATTTATTTATGATTATAAAAACATCGTGTAGTATTTTTTTTATATATAGGTATATATAGGTTTTTTCAATCTAGTTGGGGTAGGAGTGTCAAACAAATTCTGAAAACTATCAAACAAATTCAAACAAATTACAAACTAAAAATGTACACTGTCAGAAACCCAAAATTCGAAAGGGGGGGGGGCAGCGAAATGTACGTTTTTTAATTAAGCGTTAAAAGCATATATTCAAAACATATAGGTATATGCACATTATTATGATCCCTCTATATAGTTCACAGGTATGTTTATGCTTAAATCCCACCTGTTGAATAAATAAAACCTATTTGTGGTATAAATATATACATATACGAGTAGTTAATCCTTTGGCATACATTTGATTTATTATTATTTAATGAAATAGGTACTTAAAATGAATAATTACTATTTTTTACCGTACATACTATTATATATATATAAAACCTTATATCGTGAACGACTCGTTTCATTGAAGTTATAGCAAATTAACAACCTCGTTCAATGACGAAAACGTATACATATGTATATGATTACAAAATGATAGTTAAAAACTGGGTATATTATAATTATTTTAATAATGTGGTAGAAAATGCAATTTTTAACGCCTATTCGTAAGTCTATGTATTAAGCAGTTTAAGTAAAATAGAGTATAATAACTATTTCCTATACCTATATTATATTATATAGGTTAATATTCTGTCTACCGTTGTATCTATACAGCTTATCCGTCTAAACATGTTTGCTACAGCTCACGGTCGTGCGCGGGTCTTCTATATTGCAGGATACGTGGTAAACGTTGAAATTATTAAAAATAAAATTACACACTTAACTTTAAGGATCCCCTCTATTTTATTTTCTTGTATTTTTTATTTTTTTTTAAACCAATATAGTATTGAAATCAATCCAAATCCCACCAAAATACTCGCATTTTAGTATTTATAGGAGTTGAAATGATTTTACAGGCATACCAAATTATTATAAAAAAAATGAAAATAATTTGATCAGTATCTCCTTGACACGTGGTTTTTTTTTATAATATAATAACATTTATGAAAGGTTTTACCGAATCCATTGTTGTACGTTAAATCAAAATTTACTAAAATTTGTTTCGAGAACTTAATCGATTAAATTGAATTTATAAGTTATATAATATAACACTTGTAACATATATAATTATTTTGTGTCATAATTCCAGTTTAACTAATATACCTATATTATTGAATTTAAAATTAAAAAAAGTGACATATTAACATATGGTTTGATTATTTCAGGAATTACAGAATGAGGTCGGTGCGCTGTTGGAGTTTAGGGACCTCGTCATGGACACGTTCCCGCACCTGCGCCAAAAGCAGGTGTCCAGTCCAGAACCGAGCTCGGGATCGCAGGGCATCGGTTCCGGGGAGAATCGCTGGGAGCCCGGGGTGCGGGTCCGCCGGAAGTTGGGCTCGTCGTCGGGATGGATCGCCGGTAGCGGCGGCGGATTGGCGACCGCCGCCTCCACGGCCACGGCTCCTCGGAGCCGGAGCAACAGTCACGGGAAGGGGCCCAAGAGCGGGGAACCGGCGACCACGTCCGTGGGCACCGTGCAGGACAGCGGTTTCTGTACGGAGAGCAAGGACAGCAGTTCGACGAGTTCGCGGACGACGACAAAGAACTGTTGCAAGGACGAGGACGAACTGTGGAGCCTACTGGAGGTGATCCAGGATAAGGGCACCAAGCTCAAGTTGGAGGCGGAGTTCCTGCAGAACAGGCTCCTGGACGACGAGCAACTCCAACGGCGCCGGTGGCGGTGCCGGTTGCGCCGGTGCCGGAGCTTGGATGACCTGCTGCACGACGACCGCAATCGGCTGTCCTACCGCGACGACGGCAACGATCGACTGTCGCCCGTCACCGCCGCGGACGACTACTGCGATTACAAAGTATTCCGGGCGCACGTGACGAACCTGAAGCGCGAACGGGACGCGCTACTGGACCGAGTTACCGAAATGGAAGCGGAGAGCCTGTCGAGCGCGGCACAAATCCACCGGCTTCTGGCCGAACTCAAGTCTGTCGTGTGCGAGAACAGGGAACTCGAGGACCGGCTGTGCGGCAAGTCATCGCCCGTCGCCACGGCCGTCCGGAAATCTTCTAGTCATAATAATAATATTAATAATAATAACAATAACAATAACAATAACAATAATAATAATAATAATAATGCGGGCAGCGGGTTCGCCCCCGTCCAACCCGAGTCGTCGACGGGGCCCAGCTCGTCGTCGGCCGGCCGGGACGCGTACTACACGCCCAGCCAACATTCAGCGTGCAACCTGTCGTCCATCGAACTGTCCAAACAGTGTTTGTCGTCGTACGGCACGGACACGGACGACGACCGACACCGGTCCAGGATGCTCATGTTCCGGCCGTCCGACCCGATTTCCCGAAACCTCGAGGGCCGCGCCGCGTCGTCACCGCCGCCGGCCGTCGACATCGGGTCGCCGACGTTCGCCAAGCGGCTGGGAGCCCTGGACGGCATCGTCAGCAGTCCGGTGGACCGGATCGGCAAACCAGCCGGCACGCCGTTAGCCAAACGCACGCTGGCAGCCATATTGAAAACGTTCAATCCCATCGAACTCCAGCGACACCTCATCACCGTATCCTACGAAAACAAGGTGAGTGGTGTAGCCAATATATTATAATTTATGTCACAATCAAAGATGACCGGGAAACGTGGTCATCGGTCAAAAAGATTTATATATTATTATGGTTCGGGAAATATTGCTTAAAAACGAAATCATTTTCTCCTTCGAACGATTAATGACGTCAATTCAAATGACGTCAATGCAAAAATATATATTGACTGCAGGTGGCCTACACGATATAATATATTAAATGATGAAAAGTAAGGGCCATTATTGCCATGTCTTTCAAATATCTGCTAACGAAGCGGCGGAGACGTTTAATAAGTATTTTTTTTGAATTTTATTATTACAAAGTCATTATATTAATGCATTCATCCAGAAATATGCAATAAAATAAAATGTATACGCTTGGAATCTATATATATATAAGTACCTTATTTTTGTCGACAATTGTAGTCGGAATTATTTACATTTTTATGCATAGGTTTGTAAAGAGATAACACCAAAAATATTTTTTATATCGAATTATTACAGAAAAATTTTACCACACTAAATAAAAATTTCAACTATTCTATTATAAATATGTATAAAATTATGTACATTTTATGCAATCATCCAAAAATATGCAATCGTTATGGATTTTGACGCAAATATACAAAAATAAAATTCAGACTTGGAATCTGTATAGGTGGTACCTCATGAAACGTCTACTCCATTTTTAATCAGAATTATTTTAAGTCAAGTATACAAAAACATACATTTGCATATAAATTCGGGCCCTAGTGATAACAACTCAAGACCAAAGGTGCCGTTCAAGTAATACACATCTTTATTACATTTTGGACTTTATAAACTCCTGACCCCCTCCCACAAAAATAAATAAATAAATAAAAATTCTGAATAATTTTTTTTTGTTACTTGGTTGCTCCTCTAAAAAATATCAATTTTCAACATTTTCTAACGTCAGCATGGTTTTCATTTTCCTCGTCCTAGATGCTAACGTACAACTAGAATAGCTCCTAATGCAATAATCTGTGTATTTCAACCATGCGTTATGCTTAACGCTAATATAGTATCTAGTGAGAAGAATCCATAGATGAATGAAATTAACCTTAGTAACAAATAATTTGTTTATTTTATTGATAATTCAATATGTATCACAAATCAACTAATTGAATTATCCATTCAAAAATTTACTGTTTGTAACATAGCTAATGGTTAGTGTTACCGAAACACTGTAAAAATTAATTAGCGTATAACTAATTAAATAAAATGTAGCTAGACATTGTAATAAATAATAACAGCCCTAAATGTATAAGTAAAATTTTTTTTTTCAACAAGTGCTATATTATTATACTTTATACTTTATTTTATATGTACCTATTCATAGAACTAGTTTTACACTTTATCATTTAAAACCCTGATGACAAGTAACTAATATTCTACAAGTTATTTGTTTATTATATTTTTTCCATGTAATTTTGATCTACGTAAATCAATTGATTAATTAATTTTTATTTTTGATATCAAGATCAATCTGAGTTCAATGTATTTTAACATGCCATATTCTATTTCTAATTGTATTTTTACTTATTATTAAAATAAATTTTGCACAATGTAATGGCTGGGAAATATGAACATTTTTTACATTTTCCGATTATTTGGAAAATTATTGACAGTTCCCCCGGTTAATCGTTTCAATCGGACATTTCTCATATTGATATCTTTGATCGTAACATATTATATAATTATATACATTATGTTTTTTAATATTATATACTTGTACTGGAATCGGAATTATTATTATAATTTTTTTATTGTCAGCGTAAAGTTTTCATTTATTTGCGCGCATTATTTGTCGTGGTTTAAAATGATGGTTTTTTCTAAGTTTTTCTGCACTTCGTTCTACATAGTAAATAATAAGTCATCATCATTTTGTTTCGCACCCTTGTACACCTACTTTAATTTGACTACGGCGTGTGACATTTTTGTTTTTTTTTCTAAAATTAGAACTAGATTATTAAAACACTGGAAATTAGAGCATATGAACTGGAAAGTGAATAATATTTAAGTATACGTACATTTATATAATAATATATATTATTACGAATGAATGTTTTTAAAATAATGTTCCAGTTGACGAACTTCGTATATATGTATAGTTAATACCTAAATAAATAATGTATATTGTCTTTACTACGATTTTCCTCTTTTGTAAACATATACGCTTTCAATTTACACTAACTATTTGTTTAGATACCTAGTTTCTTTGTGGTTAAATTGATACTAAAAAGTTTTTATTCACAGACTCACTGGTCGATTCCGCATCGTGTAATCCGACTGTAGAGAAATCGAATATGAGATTATAACGCAATTTCTATACTATTTAAGAGAAATAAGAACCATATATGTATTAAATCTCCGAAATCATATTTATTTTAAAACCACGTATTTTACTCTGACTACAACTCAAATATTGCGGTCCGCCGCCTTAAAAACTAAATTTCCTTTTGACTACGAATATTGTATGAATTTTGTTAGTTTTACTTGTGGTTAAAGAGAAAATGAATTTTTTTCTCCAATTTGAATATTCGACCACCATTTTAATTCAAACGCCAATTTAAAAATTCGCATGGATTTTATTCATACGATTCGGTTGCAAAACAATTCGCTGACATTCGTATGTATATTGAATTATTCCATATGTATGAATAACGTAGGTTATACCATAACAAAATAGATAGGCGTATATGACGTCAAATTTTGCGATAACGCCATATATTATTATATTTGCCATATTGCTTTTTTTCCAAATATTATTAGCCGACTGTAAATCGTAATATTGTATTAAATTACATTTGAAAGTTTGAAACATAAGACAATAATATTAGGAGGTGGGTATGATTAATTAATTAATTAATTAATTTCTGAATTTTTCTATTTAAATCGATTTTATCATATTCATATTTTGGTATTACTGGTTCATTACTGCTGTTATATATACTTATACACATGTAAATCGTAAACCCACAAGGTATTTGTGAATTTTATTCGGTAATTTTTGTCGACTTCTCGGCTTTTGGAAATTCGTGAAGATGGATGTCGATTTTTTTTTTTTTACATATTTATTTTAATTTTCGAGTAGACATCTATTAAAACACAATAGTCGAAAGATCAAAATTAAATATTAATATAATTTAAAGTCAATCTGGGTCCTCAACTTTTGAGATTAAAAATCACGAAATTATTATGTCAAAATATAGCGATTGTACAATATTAATTTTATAATTTTAACCATAGACGGATTTGAGGGAGACGGAGAGGGCGACGTGGCGTTCGCCCTTTCATTGGAGTTTTTTTTTTTTATCATTATTTGAGGAGTATAAATTGATTTTGACTAAAGATTATCCCTTTATTTCTCAATTATCCCTATTCGCTATACTTAAATTTGCTTCAGATCTTATACTATCATTACGTTCATGTATCCGGCCAATATTATTTGGAGAAATCGCAAAATATGTTAACGTAATACCCTACACTTACATTTAGCTGTGGTTCATATCGTTTGGGTTAGTAATGCAGTAATTACAATGTATACATGATACAGTTGCTAGTGCCAAGTGGTATTATTATATTATTATAGTTGGGGTGTCCTAATAGCTAAAAAAAAAAAAAAACCGTTGGAAATTAGAAAGATGTAATATTAATCATCGACGGCCCACTGGTTTAAAGAACCCCATTTTGCCGTACGGATGTTCGGATGTCTTATACGGATTTTCATTTCTGAACCCACATTGACATATTTACATTGAAGTTTCAAGTTCGTCACAAGTTGACCATATATGTGCGCGCACCGAGTGGTGCGCGTACATACCCACGCGGTTCCAATTTATTACACCGAACCTATTATTGTGTACAATATAATATGTAATGTGGTATAAGGGTCTTCATTGTTTCGCCGTTTCCTTTTTTTTCGGTAGGCGGACCATATTGCCGTTTTAATATTTCATCTCTAAACACATACGGATGATTATGCACTTTTCAAGGATACATAATATATTATATATATATTGTATTTATTTCCACAACGTAATGATATATCATGCGCACTTGTCGTTTAAACGTATCGTAATATATGCATATATTATGTGTGTACAGTCAATGATAATAATAATTAATTATCCAGCGTTATTATAGAATAAGTATCTATACGTTATAATATTATACAATGCGTGCGCTTATAGTCTTACGGGTAGGTAGTCAGCGTATATGGTCGTTACGCTTTCCGTCATAATAATAACGATATCGTAATAAATTTATACACTCGGCTGTAGTTTGCGTTATATGCAGTTTAACACCCGTAGACTGTATACGGTATAGCAATAATAATAATTGTAGATTTCCGAATTCGTACATTTTTGAAACGATATAACACAATAACGACGGTAGAGATGGTATATAAAACAGAACTCGTGCATCGTAGCGGCCGCTGCGGGGTCTTGGGCGATTATGTAACCGTGATTCCTGAACACAGAAGTGTTGTGTCGAAAATCCTTAGCCGTTACCTATAAAGTGTATAGAGTACACCGTAATGTTATACGGTATAATAACGTGTATTTTGATATGGATAGGAATTCTTTTTATTAGGAATCTGAGCCAATTAGAAACACAAGCTTGGTCATCTGGGACACCGGTATTGCTGCCCGGCGATAATTAACTGACCTTATAGCCTGTGTGCGGGGATAACGTATATTGTATACTTTCGCAACATTGATGAATTTCGCCTTATATATATATGAATTGTAAATCTTTAAGAAAAAAGAAACGGGCCAACGCCCTTCGACGAGATTAATGCGGGCTGGCGTTTGACGCGAATGACTGAAAACAGACACTTAATAAAATACACATACCAGTATATAACGATAATACGTATAATAATATTCCGGTTGTTCGGATTTTAAGTATCGCCAATAATAACCATTATTGATGTATTAGATTTATGGGGTTTCGATGGCATTGGCCATGATAGGTTTCACCGTGATGTGTTTGTCCTTAATACGATTGCACTTTTGTTTTATCGCGCCCGCCAATTACCAATCGATCGGTTCCCGAGTTTTTATTCTCGAGAAATGGCCGTAACGCGTGCTTTAAAACTTAGGTAATGATTTACATGCTTACACCAGTCTCGTAGCGGTAATAATTTCACATTCTACTAAATAAGTATTGGATAAAATGTTGATAAATCTACTGTATAGTTTTAGCTTGCTTTCATCCGTTTTCATTATTTGTTAATATTATATATTATATAATATAAACTGCATATCTTCATTGTAACACGGTTTCCTCTAGTTTCATTAAATTCCTTTACTGCGGTGTTAACTCCTTCAGTTGGATGGATCTAGATTTAACGTAGTCTTATTTTAGATCTGTTGACGGCTAGCATGGTTTTATGAACACTTGCCCTTGATTCGTTTGAAAGTTCCGCAGCGATTTTCTCATTATTTTACTCTCGTCTATATTTCGGTATACACGATCGATCTAGGACATTCGTGATTGATCGTTCTAATAATAAATTAACTGTCCAATTTTTAGTAATTTAGCGCATAAGAAATTGTATATAACAATATATTTCCAATGACTTATATAATAAGTAATAACGTACGTTGTTTGTTTTCGTTTCCGCAGAACCTCGTCCGTCAAATGGAATTACTGAACAAGTCGAAAAGCGACGTTTCCAACGAGCTGAACAGGAGCAAAGAGGACAACGAAGAGCTTAAGTTCCAAGTGAGAGAGTC
The DNA here is from genome assembly GCA_025469235.1 of Pemphigus obesinymphae. NCBI lineage: Eukaryota > Metazoa > Arthropoda > Insecta > Hemiptera > Aphididae > Pemphigus > Pemphigus obesinymphae. Next base: position 118,500 of record JAIPRL010000358.1, read on the forward strand.
GCGGAGTCGTAATAGCGATTGGACGTGATGTTGTTATACGTATATATATATATATTTGTGTGTATGTTTGTTTTAGCTGGAGGAGAAACGCATAGAACTGGAAGGGACTATGGCCCGGGTGAGGTTGTTGCAGTTGCACCAGGAGCAACAGCAACACGGGCCGGTCGTCGTGCAGGGACAGCCTGCAACGGGGATGTCGGCGGCGGCGGCGGCGGCGGCCACCAACCAGTGGTTGGACCTGGTTCCGTCGAACCCCATTTTACCTCAGATCGCGCTGCCGGGAACGCCGTCACCGGCCGCGCAGATTTCGTCCAACCATCACCTGCACAACCACCATCCACTGCACCACAACCATCAGGACGAGAACGGCGGCGGCGGCAGTAGCAGCACCGAGTCGGCGCACCAGGCGCGCGGCGGCGGTGCCGGCAGGCAAGGGCAGCCCAGCAAAATCCCCGTGGTCAAGCCGTCGTCGACTCCGGCGCCCAGGCCGCCGTCGTCGTACCGCGAACACCACCACACGGCCCGGGACCCGTACCCGTCGTGGAACAAGTGCAAGTCCGACCAGTCGTTGCCCCGGAACTGCGAACCGATCAACGGCAAGATCAATGGCGGCGGGTCGTCCGTCGGCGGCAAGCAGCAGCAGCGCGGTTCCGCGGGCAGACAGGACTCGTTGCAGGACAACGGTATAATAAAGCAGCAGCACCACCACCACCACCAACAACAACAGCAGCAGCAGCAGCAGCAACACAGGGCCCGGAGAGACTCGGGAAGTGGCGGCGGGACGTCGCTGACGCGGACCAAATCGCAAAACCATCATCAGCGCGCCGCCGCCAACTCCAAAGACCGGGGTGTCGGCGGTGGCGGTACCGCGGCGGCGACCGCGGTCGCGTCCTCTCACCAGACGGCGACCGACGATACCAATAAGGTACGGCCGACCAAGAGGTTCGCCAACATACTTAACAGTTGGATGCGGAAATCCTAACGGAAGGCTTTTTGTATACGCATATATATATATATATATATATATATAACCTATAAAATATATTATGTATTATAATATACAATACATACGACGATATATACTATTACGTATACTTGACAATATATAATATATATAGGCGTATACGACATACATTTTTATACACGTGTTACGTTATTATCGTAAAAATATATATATATATATATAAATATATCACATATACGTAACGATTGTTATCGTGAGATTACACGCACGCACGCAAACGAACGTGTATGTACACGCACGTGTGTGTATACGATCGTTTTGTTTATATATATATATAAATATAAAAAAAAATCTTATTTACGTGTATGTGTGTGCGAGTGTGTATATATATCACTGTCACACGGTCACAATATGCCATATAATATTATATATATATATATACATACATATACATATACATATATACCGATCACTGCGACCACATCAGTCACCAAAAAAAAAAAAAAAAAAAAAAAAAACCAAAAACAAAAAACAAATCTGTTATATATTATATAATATATACATATACCGAAAACAAATTAGCTTTTCAACGTGTGCTTGTATGCTTTTTTGGTTTTTACCGTAAAAAAAAAATAATAAAAATAAATATATATATATATATATATATATATATATATGTATACATATGTCCCCAATTATACAGCCACAATTCACACACACGCGACGACTCAAGTCGGCCGAAACCCGTAAGTCTGATAATATTTTTTTTTGTTTTTTGTTTGTTTTTACTAAATTTCAAATCTTTTAATACCTAACAACTACTACCTTCTTACCCTTTTTTTTTATTTTTGGTTTTTTCAGTAGAGTTGTGGCTTATTGCATGATACGTCCCCAACACCCCTTTTTCCGCGTACAATACGAATTATACAATACCCGACACTCGGTGGCGATTTTAGAATTTTTTTTCGGCGTTTTAAAATTAAAATTAAATGCAAAAATATTAACCTAAAAAAAAAGGAAAAAAAAATATATATATATATATAAATTACTACTATCCTATAAGCGGTATAGACCTGTGTAGACCTCTAAAATCGCCACTGTATAACCATATAATATACTTGTTGTCAAACCACGGACGAGAGTACCACCCATATACGTATATTATATTGTTTATTGTGCCCGATCCGTATCCGTATATAACTATAAATTTTCGATTTAATTTGGAAATAAAACGCGGCTGCAACGTCAATCTAATCCCGCGGTATCCGTTATCCTCCGCAAGGCCATCGTCGCCGTTCGGTCAATTTTTAGTTTTTTTTTTATCTAAAAACACGTATTTTTCAAACTTTTGAAATTGGTTTTTTCCGTTCTTAATTAAATCGCCGCTTACAACAACACAATATTGTAATGATATTTCGATGCGCTACGGTCCGTTAATTCTTTTTAGCATCTGGTTAGCAATGGGTACGCGCATGCAGAGTATATAATTTGACGGGCGAGAGAGCTTCAAGGCCCCATCGTCATCACCACCATCATCATGATGATGATCATCATCTCCACGCGCACTATATAATTATTACAATTTGTTTGTTCTTTTCTATTATTATTATTTTTAAAACTCCGAATCAAGGACAAAAACGGTACCCAACACTATAATATATATATATATATATGTATAATATTACAATGCGTATACGTAATAATAATCCTCTTCGTCCGTACATGCAGCAAGCTCTTCCCGTTTACAACAAACCACAACGTCTACGTATTATTATTTTTAATTTCGATTTTTCTTGACAAAGATTCATTGCCACTTTCGCCCCCTCCCTTCCCTCATAACTGATTATATAATATTATTATTGTCACCCGGTCAGACACGCGTCTTATCATGTCGTCGTATAGACGGATATATTATTATTATTAGTATAGGCACAAAAAATACGACGACGCCGTCTTTAACCGCTTTTGTACAATATAACATAACACGCTTATAGTAAATACAATTGTTTTTTTTTTTTTTTTTTTTTTGTAATAATAATTACGATTCATAATATTGCCGCCACGTTCAGGATTTACATATCTATATAGTATTCGAGTCCCTGTTGGGTTTTCCAACTGAACGGACTGCATCTTGAGTCAGGATTCCCCTCGTTTATTCCCAGATATCGTCTACACTAGATACATAGATGATAAAAATATAGGATATGATGCCTTATCACGTGTTCCCGTAGAAACTAGTGTCTAACGAAGATTAGTAGCGCCCAAAGAGGATTTTTTCAGTCCACGAACGTTTATATATTTTATTCTATAATGTTAATGTTTTTCGATTCTTCGTTGATTCGTAAAAAAATTATATTAAGACATATTAGTGTAGGTATACTCGTTTAATATTCTACCGTTTAGTAGGTATGCCATTTACAAAAATAACGTTATCTACGATCAACTTTATCATCACCACTGCTTTGTATACATAATAAAACAAAGTGAATATATCCACTTTAGGTAAATATTTCTTCTTCGCCTCCCTACTATTTAAAGCTAACTTAGTCCAGCATCCATGTAAATACACATCCCACGTCTACTTTACTTACACCAACTAACCTTGTGTAAATATCCATAAAGTCCAACAATCTCTTCTTCGGATTTCTTCCTACTGTCTTTCCTTCAGGCTTCTACATATATTTCCTTTACCAATCTTCCGGTCTCTGTGCATCTTTCCTTTTTAAAATACGACCGAGACATCCGAATCTATTTTGTCTACTATCTAAGCCACTCCTATATTACCTCTTATATAGGCACTGATTTCTTATTTTATTTTCTTTGGTTACTCCACTCGTCCACCTTATTAGCATTCTGATATCTGCTATATTTTTCCTCTGTTCTATCTTTTTATCTACTGCCTAACATGTAGAATGTATGGATAGCATACTAAAGCAATGTAAAATTATAGTGATAAAATGTTGACTATGTAGATAGCATATTGGACGTGTACCATAATCAGAGGGAGGGGTAAAGGGTGCATTTGCCCCGGGCGGACATTTTTGAGTGTGACACGGCAAAGGACAAAAGACATTATTTTTTTGTGCTTATTTACGTTTTTAAAAAGATAGGTATTTTTGTCCCCCATACATTAAATCTCAATATGCCTCTGACCATAATATAAGAAAGATATCAGGATTTGAGAATTGTTCAATAAAAATTATTTTTTAAAATAGGTGAATATCGAAGCATTTAAAAATGTTAAAATACAACAACCTAATCACTAATCATTAATAGTAGTGATAACTGTGATATATTACTATAGACACCGTATTGCTGGCTTACGGTAATCGTATGTATTGCTTGTCCTATGTCTATTCTTATATTTATATTATTATATACTTCTGTTATAATATTTATATTCGAAATGTCATTACAGACGACGTTTTTCTTCTACAATACTCCCCTTAAAGTACATCACGTGTTGTCAAAGTGTTATTTCAATGGGTATCACCAGTGTTGTTTAACTTGGCGTTAGAAAGTGTGATAAGGAGAATCGCATAGCGACAATCAATGGAAGTAAATGGAAATCACACCCTCCTGGCTTATGCGGATGATATAATAATACTGGGTGACATAAAGCAAGATACTATAAACAGTATGTCAAACCTAATGAAAGTATGCAAACACATGGGATTGGTGGTAAATCAGGAGAAAACCAAATATATGTATATGACTAGAGAAGTACGAAACGATGAAGATGAATTGGATTTGCAAGTCGACGGGATGTCCTTTCAACAAGTTCATGACTTTAAATATCTCGGAGTCAACATAAATAATAGAAATCGCATACATAATGAAATTAATATTTGCTTAAAAGCTGTTAATGAATGTTATTTTGCTCTGTTACATCTGTTAAAGTCAAAATTATTGTCTAGGAAAGCCAAAAAAACATTATATACCACGTATCTCAGACCAGTTATATCCTACGCGTGTTGTACCTGGGCTACAACTGCAGGAGATGAAAATAGACTCAATCTATTTGAAAGAAAGGTGTTAAGGAAAATGTATGGTCCCGTGTATAACCCTGATATCCAAGTGTGGGAGAGAAGGTCAAACGTACAGGTGCAGCAATTATATAGAAAAGGAAGTATAGCACAATTTGTAAAAGAAGCAAGATTGGAGTGGGCAGGCCACGTCTGGAGAGCCAACAACAGTATTGTCAAGACGGTACTTGTAAACAAATTAAACAGAAAAAGACCACGTGGTAGACCGAAGCAACGGTGGTTAGATACAGTCAAAAGGGATATAAAGGAGCTGAGGTCAGATTGGAATGAAGACATGATCGATACGTATAATAGAGAGGATTGGAAGAATTTAATATTGACAGCAAAGGACCTTAATGGTCTATAATGCTAAAAAAAATAAGTGGTGAGGAAGGAGGCGCAGTCCATTTAGCTAATAACGTGTGTCTATAGGTTTTTTTTATCTTTGGGTCCATTGAAGACATTCCGGGCTTTTAGATATCTCCTCGTGGTAGAACACAGCTGATACTTTCTTCCGCGTTCGCATTTTTGACGACTATAAATAATTATGACCTCCCCGCTTACAGACAAATTATTGGGCACGTATACGGATATCATATTTTGTGTTCTTGTTGAAAACTCCTCTGGAGAGTCTGTTGTATACGCGCGCGTGCCGCAGATATCGGTGCGATTGCAATCTATATTCTATAAAGTATTATATATATGGTTCGTCAGTAGATGATAATATACGTTTTATGGTTATGGTCCGAGAGAAAATGCGTTTTCGCATCGATTGTTGTTGTGCACAAGTGAGTATAAGGTATAGTTATTATCAACGTAATGAGTTTTATTTTCGATAATTCCCGCGCGTCAAACGTGATTTCTTATTCGTATATATACGCCTAACCTAATTTCATTGCCCGAAATCGTTTCGAAAACAATAATAATTATTATTATTCCCCGCGTAATGCCACGCATTAATGGCCGGCGAATGTCGTCCGTCGACGAAAAATGTAGATTTATAATAATAATATAATACAAGAAGAGAATCATTGAAATTCAAATCGTTGCTAATTACGCGCTATATACCGTCCGGACGGGCCCGTCGGTGATTCGTTTTGGTTGCCCTTCGATCGCCGATGTGTTTACCTCGCCATGACCGGAAATTATCATTTCCCGATTTGTTTCCATGCGCGTCCCGCATCGGTTCGTCATACACGCGAGGAGCAGCAAGCTGATCATCCGGTATTTGATTAGGTCCCTTCGTTTGCAGCCACACGATAAATTGATAACACGGCGATGATGATAATAATAATAATTGAACAACAGCCTCGCCCGCATTCAGCTGTATATTGTTCAATTGACTTATTTTTTTTTTCATTTGTACACGACACCTAATATCCTCGTGCACACTGTATACACTATACAGAGTGTATCAGGATTTTATTTATTCTAATCTTTGGGCGTAGGTAATGTTTATCGTTTTCACTATACAACACTATTAATATACTAGTCTGTAGAATTTTCAAAATATCAAATGGAAATCTATATATTTAACTTCTCGTTTTCATTTTGGCGTTTGAATTATTTTTGTAGGTTAAATACTCGAGCCGAATTACGACAACTCACAAGTTGTAGAATATTGCAGTATTGAACTAATGACCTATTATATAATATTTAACTACATACTTTAGTTACTTTAGCTGGTACCCCATTATTATTGTTATAGGCACTTTGGCTAAAACCGCTCTTGGCGTTGCCATTCAGATCTTCTACATTATTTAGCTGATATATACCAATAAAACGATAATGAATAAATATTAATTTTTGTGCTCTTATTTTTTATTTATCAAATAAACTTTTATAACTTTGTAAGTTATACTCGTACAATTGTACAGCTCTCAATTGCCGTGATTAAACGATTCAAGTTCAACCATACCAAATATCTATGAAACAAAAACATACGCGTAAAAATAATAAAAATCAAAGCAAAATTTAACAGAAACAATTAAAAAAAATTTTCACTTACGAATGTTACAGTCAAAACACTACGTTCAAAAATCAGAATAATTCGAAAATATATTTTCAACCGAGTTACATTCAGTGGCGTCATTTGGGTGGTGGGAGCATGATGGGCAGCGGCATCACCATTAAGTTAAAAGTGGCCTTCCAATAATGTTCCAATGCACCGTCATAACTATAATTGCACGGACGAAAAAAATTAATGACCTTTTTTTTCTGCTTATAAAATCGAATCTCTTACCTGTCTAAAATGGAGACAACAACGCCATTGGATTATGGATTGCACCACCTATATATGATTATACGAAATTTTTACATTAAAAATGGACTGGTGAGATGAAAAATTAGCCTGCTTCAAATGTTTGCAAAATATATGCAAATTATAAAAAATGTCTTTAAAATATTTTTTAAAACGGCCCGATGAAACATTATTTATTGGCCTTCCTAAAAGCTCGCACACAAAAAAAAAAACTGAAATTACGCCCTTGGTTACATTACATATTATACGAGTACTTACATATGAAAATGAAAGTTAAATTTGCGTTGATTTCGAACGAAGGCGGTACAGATTAATGTGTTTCTTTATTAAAATTGCAATACCATATTATAGCATATTACTGCTAATATTATATGTAGGTATATAAGAAATATTCTGACATTTTTTCAATTTATGTGGAAAGTCTGCACGGTGGTCCGTATGTGCATAATTTAAATCGTGAACAATTACGCGAAATTAACGTTTAACGTTATATTGTATAATAATATATAGGAATTTTCAATTGGAACGCGATGAATTTAATTTTCTCGTTCGTAGCATGTGATTTTTTTTTTATTTTGTATACACGCGTAGTATAAAGAAAAAAAATCGTTTTACAATTTTAATTGCTTTTTTTTGTCGCGACAAAAAAAAATGTTTTTCGTCTTTTTTATACGTATATTATTACCATTTTTTATTATCGTTTCCGAAAACATTTTTCCTCGTTATATTAACATTCGACACTATAATAATATATTCTTAGTATAGTTTCCTTTTTATATAAATGAATTATATACAAAACAGTTTCTTGATTCTTCATATATATATATAAATATTTATATATTTATATTATATTATATTTGGTAGGTATAGTCATATATATATATATATATATATATATTAATAAAATTCATTAGATTGTACAGTATATATTATATATCTATAATATGTTTCATGTATTTTTTTTTTTTTCTGTAAATTTATGCTATTTGTATATTTATACGCCATAATATAGGTATGATATTACTGTATATTTAAAATTAAAATTGTAAATGTTTTTCTAGAAAACAAAGAAAAACAAACCGATTTTTTTTTTTTGTAATTTTTAGAATTTTGGAACTTTAAAGATCTATGCGTGTTTAAAATTATTCTTCCTAATGGAAATGCTTCAATAATATTCCATATGCATACCAATTTTTTTTTCTATTTTCAAAGAATATTTATTTGCTATTTGAATTGACTGTCAAAAGTTAAAAAGGTTCGAGTTATTTATCTGTTTGATTATTCAAAACATCAAACAGCAATAACATTTACAATTTAAAGAAACCATATTGGTTCAATAATAAAATATTTATATAAAACAAACAAAAGGTCAAGTGCAATTCGATTAAAATTGTATAACTTACAACAAGAAAAATGTGAATTCATATGTTTTCTTATATCGCACAAAATTGAAACGATTTTTTGAAATAAATTTGTGTGGAATTTATAAGACCAGTTGTGTTTCCAGTTACATCGAATACAAGCTGAATATATTAATATGGTCGGTTATTTACATAGATATACAATAAAGTTCAATGCGAATTATAATCTTCTTAGCACTTTTTTTTATGCTGGACCGTTAGTTGCAGATTTTGGCTATAAAATACCATCACTTCTTCGACAATTTCGTCAGACCGATTATTTAATTATATATATATAATAATAATACTGGTTTCTCGAGGCGTATAACTAATATCAGCCCGTCACAGATTTCCCAACATTGCCTTCGTCGCATGCATATACAGCGAGTACAGTATATTTTGACGGCCATTCCGACGTAGCGCGTGCTTCGGTTTATTGGTTTTGCTCAAATGCACTCTGTATATATATGTACAGAGTGTATCATAATACATTTTTTCTCCCTTAATTTTGAGTATGTTATTTTTACTATATCCTTGGATCGGGCTCTGTATGTTCCTCTGTTTAGACTGCATTAGTTCATTCTCTCGGTGAAGTTCGCAATAACTTTTTTACTCACTTGTCCGTCGATTTGTTCAATAACATGTTGAATTTCTCGCTCAAGTTCCGGAATGCTTCAAGGTTTGATAACGTAATAAACAAGTGATTTTTTCACATACACCCACAGAAAAAAAATCACACTGCGTACAATAGAATATCAGCCAAATAACTTCCGAAAGACAGAATTTGAGAGAACTTACAAACGAAATCTGGCATTTTTTTTTTATATATATAAATTTGAGTTTTAATTAAGCGAGTAGGTAGGTATGTGTTTATAACCTATAGAGAGATTATTCAAAGTCAAATGTATGGATTCTCGTTTTGATGAACGTTTAAAAACTTTAACGTCGTTAATAAGTACGTTTTTCATACAGGTACACCCGAAAATCCGAATGGACGACTTATTTCCCGACAGTTGCGCATACGCGTAGTGTTACCAGAACACCACCCTGTATACGGCCATTTATTTTGTACACGGGTAAATTACCGTACTGCAGTTTTCTCTGACCGACAACCTGCAGGGGCAGACCGTGGACACATAATAACATACACACGTTACCCCCCCCCCCAAACCATTATTATGTAGTGTGGGTATATTATACATATACACGTGTGTATGTAATATAATACTATATTATATACCGCGACCGGGGTACCGGTAATTACCGCGGAATAAATCGAATTGGCTAATATGTGAAAATCCGACGGAACAATTTGAATGTCGTCCCGTTGTCGTACGCACGCCGTATATATGCACGGTAGTGAAACGTCGCGATAAATCGTCGTTAATCACGTTAGCGGCGATTATTATTACCGAACACCACAGAGGTCATCGCGTTCTTTTGCTTCCATGTATAACGTGTGTACGTCAAGACGACGACGTAAACAACCGATTTCGTACTTACTATCCGCTGCCACCGGTATTAAAAAAAAAAAAAAAACACGCCTAAATATAGGAAACCCGAATCGCCGCTTTCGGATTGTGCCGCAGATAATCGCGCGTGTTTGACCGACCGCGTGTATCTTCTCCGTACGTGTCGGAATACTATCATGATACTACATGATGATGATAATTCACATCGTATTGTCCGTGCGGTCCGGGGTTTCCGGCTCCGCGTGCACCCGGAAAATTCGGGAAAATTTAATAAACCGTTCGGATCATCTGGAAAATTCGACCATTTTCATAACGGATGTTCCGGTGCCGTTTTCAGAAAAACGTCCAAAGTATAGCAATACACTTATCGGCGTATTCTCGTATAAATTTGGTCTACTTCCATTATTTAACGTTTCGGTTCGTATTTTTCGGATTTATCGAAAAGTATATTATTATCCAAAAGAGCCTGTCGATTTTAAAAATTCCAAACGACCGGCAACTCCACTATAAACTCGCCCGCAAAATGGCGTTCGCGATAACTGCGGGGTGGCGCACGTTCGTATAAATATATGCGCGTGTATATATTTCCGTATTATCCGTATTACGTCTTATATTATATTCATAGGTATCGTTATTGTTATTGTTATTGTTATTATTATTGCAACCATATAGATTATGTCCTATGTAATGAACTGATAAATAAAGTCAGTAATTTGTAGAAAAGTCTCCCAAACATTTTGTTGTTATATTGTGTGAAATGACAAAACCGTACACATTTTCGTCATATTTTGAAAATGACGCCCAAGACGACGTGTAGGCACCGTAAAGTCAACATATAATTTTGTTTTACGTAAGAGTTTCATTTTTTTTTTTCGATTATTAAATTCACTAATATAATCTATGCGCACATGCACACTTCATTGAGTAGGTACCTACCTCCTGCATTTTTATTGCATACTACATCTGCTTTCATTTCTTTCATTCTCTTGTATACTTACGTTTTATTATAGGTCTCTTACAAATTTTAGTGATGTAAAGTAAAAACGTAAATCTATTCAAAAGGATTTCTAGAGTATACCTAGTAGCATAAAAATTCGTAGGACGTGCATACGAGGAGGAATTATCGGCCGGTTATGCGGCGACATCATGATGTATAATTTAAAAATGTTTCGATAATTTTGATTTATACTCAGTGAATGTTTTCAAAAAGTCACAATATATTGTACGTTCTTATCACGGTGTGTCTGATCTTTTTATTTTCGTGCATCTTTCGATATTTGGATACGATATTCCCACACTGTTTCGAGAATTTTCGGCGCGTGTGCCTCGCGGTAAATATTTCGTTTCGTTCAAAATCCATGGCGAGAAGAAATCTCAAATCTCTCCGGTATAGTATACCTCGGATAGTTAATTTGAGTATTCATTTTCGGATTCACCGTGTATTAATTTCGGTAAAATTATATACACCCCTCGATAATAGACGGGATTCGGTAGTCAAAACATAATATATATACTTATCGAGTGTACGATTTGTATGTTTCTATAAACATAGGCAGTGAAAACGCACATGCACTCATGCACACACAAGTGAAAACGGTGTACTTAATGTTCAAAATATAAAATAAAATCTCACCGAAATGATAATTATGTTCCTATATTATATTATACTAAGTATACGTTTCCGTCATCTTCGCCATACACTAACCGCGAGAAAATACAAAAAAAACGAAAAACCACATATGCCTATAACCTCTTTACGTAAAATTTCTTCAGCATAGGCGTAATATTCGTGCGGAAATAATGAAATATATTGAAACGAGTACCAAGCCTCGAATAGAGTTCCACATTCGTTTCTGGTTTATTGGAATTGAGTCCCTTCAGTCTATTGTAGGTAACCGAACAATCTCCCAAAACGTGTATTATTGTTTTAGACTTAATATATAGTCTGTGTAAAATTCTCACGATTATAATAATTCGAACCATCGAATTTTTGCATTTTTTTTTTTTGTAAGCATTTTCAGCTCCCTTAGATAGTTTTCCGTATGCACTATTTTTGTACATGGTTTTACTTAGCTTCGTTCCGAATCTCTGATCATAATATACACCCATGACCGGAATGTCCGACTATGCAGTGCATGGATTTAGATGAACTTTGGACGCGATTCAAACAAGTGGTTTAGGGGTCAATTCAGTGTTTTTCTACTGTGTACTCATGCTTACTCATATGTACGATTATATTATACCGTCTACAATAATGGATACCGCATGTATCCAACGCCCGTGACCATTTTGTAAACTATATACATCAAAACGCAAGACTTTCGCCGTATAATTTATTTTATTAATATAATATATATTTTACATTTATAATAATTTTACATATGCCTACGCGTACCGTGTTCGTCGCGTGTAACGGTATCGTTACATAATATTGCGTAATATTATGATACTAACAATAACGAACAACGACGAGTGTATATATAGATCATATTATGCTATTTTATCGTAGGAATACTAACGGAAAAACGATTCATTGTTTTCTCGCGAATATTATACGGGATGATGAGCCACATCAATGTATAGCTATTATAGGTACCGCATTCAGCCCGTTTTCGAAATGATACCTATACGTTCTCGGCGCCAGTTGAATAGTGCCACTTCGTTTTTCTTCCAAAATATACGTTTAACCCTTAAGGATAGGCCAGTGGCAGCCATAACTTATACACTGTGATATCGACGATCCCGTGTACGTGCCCTGTGTAGGTACTCGAATTATTGAAAATACGGTTCTTTTATCTGACTTTTCCTCGGCGCCGTTCCCCAATAGACGGTTAAATTGGCAAAAACAGAAAGTTGATTATTATTATTTTTTTTTTTTGCTTATTTACGTTTCAAAAATGTATTTTGTCTTTTGTCAGTATTTTTGAAACACACACATTCCCCCCTTTCTCATAAATATTTCTTCGAGACGGCCATGTTGCTCGTCCTATGTATTATTATGTTATAGTTTTGAATTTTGTACATATATCATACTAACCGCTTGACAGTCCTTTTTTTCTTCAAAAACCTAACAACGCTTTTCTTGCTATATATATATTATATCTATTTAATTTGTTTCGTGCGATTTTTACAATTTTTTTTTTTCGTTTTTTTTTTTTTTTTTTGTTTTGTTCTATTTCCCGTACACAGCCCGTTAAGAAACTGTTCCGACGCCGTAACCTTAACCGGCCGAGCCGTTGCTTGATCGACAACAAGAAGACGGTCCTGCCGGCGGTCGATGAAGTCCAAGAACCTCCGGACTCTATGGCCACCGCGGCCGCTCGACTTCGCGGCGACGACGGCCGAGCCCTGCAAAACGACGACAGTGGCGACGTCGACGACGACGAGTTCTTCTTCGACAGCATCGAGAGCAGCCTGGCCACCAGCGCGGCCAGTTCCAGGCGACCGCCGCCCGAATGCGATTCCATCGATCTGTCGCAACCAGACTCGTCTTGGCCAACCGGTTGACCTCCGCCGTACCTTGTATACCAATTTGTTAATATATGACTCGAAAAAAAATCATTTTTTCGCCATTTTTCGTCCTTTCACGTTCCTTCGACACGTCCTTCCATTCGTCGTACACGTCCTTCTTCTCGTCCTCGCCGTCGCCCTTCCCATATATACATAATATTATATCCCTTTCAGCTCTACCAGCTCGTAAGGTTAAACGTGTTTTGAGATTATATTTATCTTTCGAAATAATAGCTGATTACACAGCATTCGCAGACTTGATCACTCATTGTAAAAATATAATTCTTAAACGAACTCTATCCATTTTATCATTTGTATTTGCTACGATTTATGTCGACGAGTTTTCGGCCAACTCGGCTCGAGGACACTTTACAATAGAAAAATCTCTGGTTATCGGCAGTCAATCATCGTGTACTTGCAAAATATATTTGCACATAGATTAGACCACCCGATATAGGGATAAAATATATTATATATATATATATATATATATATATATATATAGATAAGACGACAACTTTTCGTTTTGATAACGATTGCCATAGCACACATCATATATACACACACGCGATACATTATATAATATAATTTATAAATACGTTTTTAGAAAAAATAAATAATCGTTTGCCATCTCTATATTATATATTATATATTATCTCTGTCCATTCATATATTATATATTATATCCATTATATATTACTTATATTATCATAATCATATATATATTTTTACGGTGCTCTGTGCGATTGGAGAAATGCACATTTTATACACACACATAATACTATATATATAATATATATTATCGTTTATTGCAATACGTGTACCTTTTTAGTACTCTAATGTGTTTTTTTTTTTTAATAGGAACAACAATTTTTAAAAGTCTTACAATATTTAATTTTGCCCGCGTCTTGACATTCCATACTTGCATTAATATTTGACATATTATTATATCATTGTTTTCTATATATTATTATTATTATTATTATTATTATATTTATTATATACGGTTTAGACTGATTATTGCGTAGTAATATTGTGATTCGAGCTCCCCTCCCCCCTCCCCAATTCCTCCCCCTATCGCGCCATCGTGAATTGATTTTATTTTTGATTATTTTTTTTTTTGAATTTTATATATTTTATTTTCGTTTTCAAAATCGTGGGTTTGATTCCTGTGCAAACTTTGCACGATTTTTGAAACGTTCTTTAAGAGCGAAACGAGTTTTTTTTAATCACTTACGTTTTTTTTACACCACATACACATAAATACACAACTTAAATACCTATCTATAAAATATATATTATGTATCTATACTTATATACTTATAGGTATCCACGGTAACAGTTTTATATGTGTCTCCTCGTCCCTTCCACTAACCATATTGTATAATCCCTATATTTCTGTCTCTCTCTAAAACCATTTTTATTATATATAATAATTATATACGTACATATTATGTTTAATAAATGAAAACAAAGCTCACTGATAAAAATATATACCTATATAATTATATTTTATAGAATTTAAGTGTCACAACTTTTTTTTTTAGACATTATAAACGTAAATTATTATTGTAATTTTGTAACCATATAAAAAAAAAAGAATATTTATTTTTAAAATATAAATTTATATATTATAATATTTTTGTTATTTGTACCTATATGTGTTATTAACGTTGTAAATGTTTTTTTCATTTCTTTTTTTTTTTTTTATGTAGTTTTATTAGATAATATTTTTGTGTGAAAAAAACGATATGTATACATCATAAATAATATATTATGTATATGTATATATATATACCTATTATATATTTATAAAAGAAATATGCATATATACATGTTTCAAAAAGAACTATATATAAATACAATAAACTCGTGATCTTATAGTCAATTGCGTAGGCTTATTTTATTTTTATTTTTACTTTTCTTTGTAATAAATTACATTACATAGGTACAGACACAACGTCAAGTATTTTCATCGTCGTGACTTGCATCGTAGACAAAAATTGTAAAAAGTATACAAAATCGTATTGCATATATAGTAATCACGTAAGTATACATAATAATACGTAGTTTTACAGAAAGTTTTTTTTTATACTCATATTTTTGATGCAGCAGGAATGGAAAACATTACTATTAAACAAAAAAAAAAAACAATCAAAATTAAAAACCAAATTGATAATAAAAAGAAAATTTTTCTAAACAAACCTAAATCGGCTCAGCTATGCCAACATAGGTAAAGAAAAATCAAGTTAGTAATGTATTATATAATTTATAACTATACATATAGAGAATAATAGGATATTAATGACCCAAAAAGTATTAAAATGCATTCATGATTTGACTTGACTATAAAATGGCCAAAGTTTTTAAAAATGATTGTAAGACTATTAATCGGAAAAATATTATGTAGGTACCTGATGTTGGAAAAATGTAAAAATTATAACCTATAAATATCATGGGATATTTTGGCGTTGATAAAAAAACAAAAATGAATTCAATGCTTCTCTCTCAACTATTAATTGGGACGGGCTAAAATATGATATTAATTAGTTTACATCCTCTTATTTCCCAAACTCTAACACGTTAACTGTTTAGGTTTGTATTATAGGGAAGTCGAAGATGGTGCTCGATAGCTACGACAAACATAGCTAGGTAGTTATCAAATTATCTTGACCGGCTTGCACTAGACACCAGACGTCACCAGTGAGAAAAATCTCGTTGGCTACCTATCCCATTTGATACCTGGGAGTCGAACAGGGGACCTCGTGCGCCGAAACACGCGTTTCGACCACAGTCGACCTCCAAAATTAATTCAATGATAAAAAATGCAAAATAAAAACTAGATATTTTGAATCACGCTATACATAGGTACACTGTAAAATGAATTTGTAGATCAGTTTAGGTTATAGGCGGTATATGCATATATATAGTGCTAAAATAATAAAATCCTATTATATATTATAAATCCCTATAGTTACAACTCTAGTTTTCAGATATATAATTATCAATTTCTAATCTAATACGAGTATTATAATTTATGGAATTTTAATAAAATATGTTAATATTTTTATAGTTGGTACCCACTGCGGCACTGCTATTTGTAAACGGTATTTAAAAAATATATAAATATATTTGTTCAGTGTTATTTTTTTTCTTCTGATTTTTGTGAATAGTTAATAAAAATTGAAATTCTCGACAGGCGATTTAAAAAATGTTAACAAAAAAACAATACATTTCAATAACTATTTACAACGTTCAACGAAAACGCGAGTTTAGTGTCAGTAATCAAATATCCGTACAGCAGATATTTTGATCGTGACCTATATGAAGTTAAGTGTATAACGATAATAATATAATTTTACTAAATCAAAACTAGGTATATAAAAACTAAAAGTATTAAACTATAGATATACAATTTACTTGAGTAGGCATAACGCCTTATTCAAACATTTTTTAAGTATTTGAATAGGTATATCTTAAATATTTTTTGTTTTTGAAACTTGATTCTTTTTCGAAAACTAAAATTAAAATAGGTAAATATTAACTATACTCGTATCGACTTCACTCGATGTATTTTTTTTTTTTTTTTTTACATAAAAGTTAAAATAATCATCATTTTATGAACTATATATACATACGCATTACACTATACATTATGCAGATAACTATATATAATCATATATAACTCAAATTACAAAATTATAAGAATATATTCGTGCCAATGCACTAGCATTTATGGAAATAAAAACTAAAATAACGGAAAATTGCAATAAACCGAAAAATAATGATAGGTAGGTACCTACTATACAACGAACTTTGCTCAGGCGCTCAAAATCGTTTGTACCAAAAGATATGATTTATTGCTCAACTTTTTGATCGAAATATGCATGTTTGACTTTACCATTAATATTAATCATTCCAAATGCATATTATAAATAAAGCGAAGAATTTTTTTACCATTTAACGAACATTTTTTTTACTCTCGCTCATCCTCAATTTTTTTTTTTTTAATTATTATGTATTTATTTTTTTGTCGATTCAATGAATCATTAATTAAATTTAATATACATTAAAAACATGTATTAATAGGATACCTATATTCTACCAGAAATCGTGTTTAGGTACATGATTTCTGGTTTAAAGAATGAATTATTACACTTTTTTTTTTTTTTTTTATCGACGAAATGATCTTAAAGTATACGAGTGAAATACTAATATTGGTATAATATATATATATATACTTGTACTAATTAAATATCTACCTACTATCATATTACCATATATTTTTTTAATAAAATCATATACACCTACAACAGTATAACATAATATATATTATGTATTAAATATTAATATATTCCTTGTAATATTATTTGCGATTACAATATATATATATATATCGATTTGATGATAATATATATACATTTTAGTTTATACTACTCCGTCAGAATATTTGAATATTTGTCATAATTATATAATATATTGCCTACATAGATATAATTGTAGGTAAGTACGAGGATTTTGTGAATAGGTTTTAGATTGACATTTTTGTTCACTGAAAATGTTCAAAAGTATCCATAAACTAATTCAAAACGTACGAGTATAGTTATGATAAATAAAAATAATTATCAATAATGATTAAAAATTTTAGGAATGGAAAAAAAAAACGATTTTCTTTTTTCTGTGAGAAAGTTTGCGTGAAAACAATAATATTTAACTGTTGCAGCTGGGAATCGTCGCGATTCGCAGCAATTTTTTTTCTTTCTTTGACTTTTTACGATGTCCCATTATAATTATTCGGTTCGGTTCAAAAGCTCACGACACGTATACCTATATAAATACAGAGCGTACTACGTTATAATAATATTATCAGTGCGATCGATATATTATTTTCACACACCAATTATAGCTGATGATCTATACATATACCTATAGCATTACACGCGATCTATTATCAGATAGTTATTATCAGTTTACCCGACCGTCGACCTTTGAAGTTTAAACATGCGTATATACTATATATATATATAGTGCGCGAAACTTTTTACGATTAATTCGAAAGTATGCCTATAGGTTAATAAAATGCCTAGGTCGTATAAAAAACTATTTTTCCCAGGGTATTTTTTACATAAAAAAATATAAATATTCCATATTATAGGTAGTACAGCCGCAGTCGTTCAACTCGTAAAATCGCAGTATACAAACCGCAATGTGTGGGACGGGAAAAAGTTTGATACATTTTCATTTTCATCTGCCCCGGGGAACATCCTCCTCGAACGTTATGAAAATGAATAAAAATCATACAATAAAAAGTAAAAGCAATTTTTTTTTTTCACGTACCTATACTTACACTTTTTTGGGTAGGATTAAAGTAAAACTTTTCAGACATAGTAGAGGTTTTCAAGACAAAATTCGTTCTAGTTGGTATCTACTTTATATATGGGTATACAGGTCGTCCCATAGTAGAGTTTTTATAAGTGTAAACGATCTTAATATAGGCGGCCTTCTGCTGCAACGGTCGAGTTTTACACATTAAAAATACCCATTTTTGTCCATCGTAATTCGTAACGATTGACTGAACAGGCATATAAAAATGTTAAAAACTGATTTAAATTTGTTAACAACTGTTTTTATTTAGGTATTTATTTATTTTAAAATCGTTTTTTTTTTTGGATAAAATGAGTCAAACAGGATTTTCGGGTAAAAATCTTTCTGATAGAAAATCAATTTTAGTTTCAATTTTAAAAAGGTAAATTTTCGATTTACCTTGCAGTACTTTTTTAAGCGTAACAGCATTGGTTATAATATCAATATATCATTGATCAATGATAAAGAAACACTACCAATAATTACAAAACATTTTAATAAATCTCAGAATAATAATACTACACCTGCAATAGCTTCACTCAGAATCGTTTCATCGGAAAAGAAAAAAATATATTATTGCTTTCAAATTCAATACTTTTTTTATTACCATGTCATTATTGTCTACGAGTAGATAATAGGTGACCATACACCCTGCAGCATATATCCGATATTTCAAACATTAAGAGGACGTCGCACCCGCATTTGCCGTCTAATGGGCAATATAGCAAAATTACACTACGCAAAACAATAAATGTGGTGTCTACGTTAAAATTAGAGTTGAAACACCTATTATCGATTTCAAAGAGAAGAATATTTACTAAAAAATTACATAGGTATCCTTTTTGTAAAATATTGTTTATCAAAAAATAGTTACTGCGTTGTAAAAAATGGAAAACTTAAAACGCTGTAACTTCTTTGATACACAATATTTTACAAAAATAATCTGTCATTTTCTAGAAAATATTCTCCTTTTTAAAACTGGTAATAGCCAATAGGTGTTTCAACTCGATTTTAACGTAGACACCACATTTATTGTTTTACGTATTGTGATTTTGCTATATTGTCCATTAGCTAGATTGCCCATTATTATTATTTATTATTATTATTATTAAATTACGATTTTTTAAATTTCAATGTATATTTTGATATTGTTTTAGCATAAAAGTGTGCATATGTTAAAGTGTTTTAATAAATGCATAATTAACGTCGTCTAATAACATCACCCAGTATATACCTAACAATATATTTTGAAGTTGACCTTGTCGAATTCCGGCTCGAAGTTCACATACTCTGCAGTAAAAATTTTGGTTTCGGACGTATACAATATTATAATAAATGAATGATAGTATATTATATAAATATATAATAGTATTTTTTTTTTTTCCGTGAAAAATATAATATATTGCGTATTACCACTTATAAATTATACATTTAATATTACATAAAATATAACTTGTCATTTTCTGTATTTTTATCTATTATTATTTGATCTACAATATTAATATAGCTTAAAAATGCAAATAAAATAGGTATGTACAAAAAGTTGTATATACATTTTAGATTTATGGCCCTTTAGCCGGCGATATACGTATATTATAATATTATTATCGTATCAGTGGTGTCATTTGGACTACGCAAGATATACCTATTACATTTGCGTATTGTAAGGTTGAATATTATAGTAATTTGGCCCGCTTTTTAAATTGGCTAGCCCGTGTAATGGGTAGTGCATATAATAGGTTGTAACTGCAGGCTTGTGCTTTTCACTGGCCTTCTTACACGTTCAAAAAATGATGAACTTTTTACTAGGTATCTAATCCATGATAATTCATGTCTACAACACTGGGTATTTTTATATTAGAAAATATTAAATAAGTGAGTTATATTACATTATTTTTGCTGTATGGAAAATTCAAGACAGGGTTATGGCCTCGGGGCCGGATTTAGGGGGGTGTATCTCGGAATTTTGACAAATTATAAATCGTTCCAAAGAAGTAATTTCGTCGGTAATATTATTTTCATTAAGAGAACGCAGCACCGACAATTTTTCAACGAAAAACCAGCATTAGCATTTTTCACTTTTATCGACTTGCAAACATAGCAAGAAATACCATAATGCATAAGTAAATAGGCATATCAGCTATATAATTTAATTTTCGCTATCACTACGCATGTTCCCCAGACATAGAATAAACGATAATAATAATATTATCATGGATGAAAGAGTCATATAGTATCTATCAATAATAATATATGTACAAAGGTGAAACACGTCTTGACTGTTGAATAAACAAAATGATAATGCAAGTGTTTCACTACCTAATAGATATTTTAATTCATAACAATATTACAATAATTTTAAATCGAGCCGGAAATAATTTTTCCATGAATTTTGTCGTTTATTCCATGTCCGGGGAACATTTTATGCGCCGTGTAAGTTGTCTATCTGACATGCCTATTTTTACTTATGCCATGAAAAATACGAAACAAAAAACAAACTATGGCCAACAGCGTTATCTACAGCGGACTGATGGAGCCGATTTTTAAAATTTTCTTTTCAACAGCTCGTAAAACGTGTAAAAACTATAATATATAGGTATATAAAAAAATCGACTCCACCGGTCGCTATATAGATAATGTTGTTCTTTATAATATATTAATTTTCATTTCATCTTTTTATACAGTGTTCTCGAGCCGGTAAAAATAAAAAATGCGCAAACGTGTTTTTCAACAAATATCATCACGGTGACTACACGCGACAATATTATTGTCGTTTATTATGGATATTGGATTCGTCGCTTCGCGGGTAAACCGCGGTCGTTAAACGACGCGGTTAGGTACACGAACAGTATAGTAAGTGAAATTCGATGAGGTCGGCGTTGCGGTGGCTGCGTGCTTCTGAGGGCCGGGCGTGATCGATTCGCCCAGGCCCAGGCTTCAAAGGTCAACAGTACTCGATCGATATTATTCCGATAGCGGACGGATAATATATAATATGGTGTTAAAAATGTTATCTGTGCGTGCAATCGAAAAATGCGCGAAAAATAAAATAATAATACGATATAATATATATAAGCTCGTGTCGATCTCGCAATATGACGTATATTGTACATTATTATGTATAGGCACAAAACGCGATGTGGGGGGCCAGGGCCGAACGAATAACGTACCCGAGTTTACGCGCGTTTTCGTGTCGACCGAATCCGGTTGCGTGTGATAGATCGAAAAATAATTATTATTACCTACCTACCCATTATACTCGCTGCTCGACGACTGTGTGGGAGGCGCCGTCTATACCGAAAAATGTCTATTCGCCAGACCTGTAAAATAATCTGTTTTCGTATTTTATGCACATACCACATACCTACCTATTACCAGACGGTTCGGAAATCGATATGTATTTTCCAAATAAATTTGGGAATTACAGGTTTGCGCACAAAAAAAAAGTAAATAAATAAATAAATAATAAATTTAAAGTGTTTATTAAATCGTTCGTATTACCCAGTTCAAATAATATAGATACTTACTTATAGGTGTACTCCTGAAAACTTTCGTTTTTCAAATTGGACATTAATATTTGTGGGTTTCGCGCGGACGGTTTTTTAAACGAACACGTGCCCCGCACATTATTGTAGGTACTACGGTCAATCGTATTTAATAAATATTTTATAAGAGGTATTTGTTTGAAGCATTTAATCGCACAATAATATTATGATGCAAGTACCTAACAAACTCACAGCGGTGGCAACTATAATTTTGTGTTTTTACTATATCTGTTTGTATTTTTATAAATAAATAATTTACGACAGGCTGAGAAACGTTTTAAAAATTACGATGTTATGACAACTTTTTTCGTGTTACAATTTCATCTGCAATTGAGAATTTCAAAACTAAAAACTAATAATAGGTACCTATGTAGGAAAATGTTTTCAGGTATATTTGGCGCTAACGGGCGATGATGGTCGTAAAGGTGTCTTATTTTTCTTTTGGTGCAAACGAGTCATGGCCCATAAATGGGCTCTGCCAACTCATTTGTATAAATATACCTAAATAACAGAGCAACTATTTGAAATACAAAGAAAAGCATTCAAATTTTTATCTATCGGTAACAAATATATAGGTATTTAGAAAATACCTATACTTTTGAATGTATCTATTATATAGGTACTTGGTGTTTTGAATTAATTACCAGATCACGAGATGCATTTTTATTAAATTATAAGTGAAAATTATCAAAACATTAAATAATATTATTAAAAAAATCGAATAATTATATTTTACAGAAAGTCATCAAAATTATCACGATGCCGATGCGTATATGTATATTATATATATTATTTAGGTGAATAGATACCTAACTGATATTTATAAATTAATTTCATATTTTACGAGTAAAACAAAATAGATTACAATAATAATTATAGCGTATAATATTTTATTTCACGATAGTTCGAAATACTGTATAATATAATATATAAATATTTTATTGAATATAACTGCAAAATTTAGCATTTGCAGTATTTTAGTTAGATAATAATATAATGTAAGCATTTCTTAGTTTTATTTATCGGTTGTTCTGTGTATTCTATGCGCAGACTGATTTATTTTTTCATTATTAACATCATATTACGAGTATATTTAAATATTTAGATAATATTCTAGTATTCCTAAAAAAAAAAAAAAAAATAATAATAATAATTATAATAAAAAAAAATAAAAAAAAACACCAAAGAGCAATATTAACCAACTTTTTACGCAACCGAATATTCCGCAAGTATTATCTATAGGTAAATCATTTGAATCCATACAATATAATAAGTCGTATATTTTAAATTGTTAATATATACATAACTATATATAATAATATTTATATTTATATTTATTTTGAATATATTAAACTTTTTTTACCTCGATAATACATCAAACCGAAAATAAATAATATAATTTGCCCGTATTTAACATGTATCAATAATTCGTATGTTTTTAAAATTTAATTTACATAATTATATTATGCCAGACATGCTGTACAAATATAATTTCACAATTTGCATGATATCTGAAATCAGTTAATATCAATCAATTATATAAATGTAATTAAATATAATAATAATTATCTATATAATATTACATCATTTTGCAATAATATTACTACATGCGCTTATAGTTTTAAGCCCCCGGGGTGCTGTAAAAGTAAATGAGGATACGTGAGAAATAATTGGGTTTAAATTCGATTTTGATTATTTGCTCGTGGAGAGATGTAATATTTAACGTAAATCTACAAAGTTTTATTTGCCGTTAATTGAATTAAGAAAAAAATCTAGAAAGTAAAAATACTAATAATAATAGGCTAAGTGCGACGATAGTAATTTTATCATTAGGCTCATCGTTATTTTCGACTTTACGCAATATTATATAAGAACATTTCTATATTTCATTTCTATATAATATTATATGTTATACGTACAATATAATAATTATATATATATATGCCCATTTTTACTTTCTCAAGATTATAATTTTTTTTTTTGCTATTTTTTACTGCATTTGTCTGGTTTGGTCTATTATCATTATATATTAATTATACACTTAAGAGGATGCCACACGAACGATTTTCAGTGGTGAAAATATTTTAACGCACAACAAATGAAATGGCATTAAAAAAATTTTTTAGAGTTAAATCACCTATTATAAAATATGTGGAGTGATAATGGGCTACATTTAGAAGACAATTTCATTTATATTATATACATATAATGGTATGATATATCGCATTTTCAGTTATGAAAAAAGTTAGTGGTTCTAAATTTTTTTTAAAAATCGTTTTTACCTTTAAGGATGAGTTTAATATTTAGAAAATCATAAAACCTCAACGAGGTCGTTTCTATAATAATGTTGTCCTATAAAAATTTAATCATCGGCGTGTTGTATATTTAAAACTACTTTAAATTTTTAAATGCCATTTTATTTGTTTTGTGTATACGCACTACGCACGTTATTTTTAATTAAATATTGTGATTACACAACGATAAATAATTGGCAATGATACAGGGCCATTTAAAAAATATTTTTAAACTTCATTAAGTTCTTGGATTTTCATTTTTCTTCAAAGTCTTTAAAATTGCCTATACAGGACCCCTTAAAACTGGATTGTGGCCTTCTCATAATACAGATGACAGGAATTTGGCCGTATAGAATTTTAATAGTATAAATAATAAAAAGTTCATTATCAGTTCAGGGTAGTGGCGTTTAGCCAAGGAAGTGTTAAAACATCCTTCTGGTTAAATTAAGTTTACTAAAATCTTAACTTTTAACTTTTACTAGTTAATGCTGAGTTGTATAGAAGATTAAAGAAGAGGACACTGCGTTTTTAAAACATGCGTTTTAACGGCATTAAAACACGTGCTCAATTTATAAGTTCAGTTTCTCTCCTAGTTATCGCAGATTCAAAATTTAAACAGAATATTTACTATTAACGAACATAGAATTTTTTTAGTTAATAATTTTTTCAATTTATTTTTTAAATTTAGAAATTTTGCATTTTCAATCACAAATTTTAGATGTTCAAATATATTTATCAAAAAAATTTTATGCTCGGTTTTAGTTTAAGTTCTCATCTTTTATTTAGTGTAATTATTTCTCTTTTATGATCATTTTTGATAAAACTGAGATCAGAAAGCCACAAGTAGTATTTGAACAAATGTTGTAATTACACAACAATAAAAAGTGGTATAGATATGAGACTATTTTTAGATTACTTTTAAAATGTAGGTATTTTAACATTATTTAATTATTAAATTTTCCGTATTCAAAAATCTGCTTAAAATTTTTCAACACACAACCCCTTAAAAATGGTTGGTATTGCATCTTCTTAAAGATTTAATGGGCTGTTAGCGATTTTAAAGATCCGCCAACAAAATGTGATTGTTTAAACTTTGGTCACGTTTTTAGAAATCTGAAATTTTATCTTTATAGTCCGTTTAATCACCCGATTTCGGGTCTTTAAACTTTAAACATTCATTATAATAATATGTATTATCACTCATTAGTGTTCTGTGGTTAATCTAAGTGCCTACTACCTATATAATATATTATATATATTTTTTATTAAACTTATGTTAACTTCTATTGTAGTCAATATAGTATATTTAAATTAATTATTTTATTTAGTAGGGCCTATGTGCAAATAAACATGTTTAAATAAAATTTATAGATGATATTTAAATACATTGGTCGTTTTATTTAAGATTTACAATATTTTAATAAATTATAGTCTTTTCACAACTATGTAGTGATATAACAAATTGTTTAATAATTAAACTGCCATTAGTTTATCATTTTTTTTTTTTTTTTTATACATATTTAAGGAATGATTTTATGTATTTTAATGTACCATTAATTTATAATTATTCGAAAAGTATATCCCTGTTGATTTAACTTTAACTTATCTAATTATTATTATGTTATTCTCCAAATATCGAAAAAACGTTTAATTTAAACGGTTAAATGAATTGAGTGCCACTGACTTTTCTAAGGGGACTCGGGCCTGTCCGATATTGAATTAAGCCAAGCATGAGGGAGGGGGGTTGGGAATCGGCCACTAAGTTTAAACCCTGTACTGCCCAAACCCCCCAACTCCTCATTTTATTTTTATTAAAAAATATAATGTATATATATATATGTTATACGCACCTATACAAGACGTATACTAGGATTTAATCTAAAGATTCTTTTAAACTATGAATTTTATTACGAAATTTTTTATATCAACAATTTCTAGTATAGGACTGCTTACCCATTTTCCGGTAACGAATTTGCAGCAAGTTGGTAGGTACTTTAGAGAAGTTATTTTCCGATTTTCTAAATAGTTTTTTTTTTAATGCATACAAAGAAAACCTGCCGAAAAAGTACATAAAAATGGTAAAAACACGATTTCGTACACTCGAGATTTGTTTTTTCTTCGTAATTCCGAAGATAATGGTCCTTGACATTTTCACCAAAAATTTATGTAAAATTAACGTACATTTATTTTTTTAATTGGGCTATATTCGGTTTATGGTGGAAAAATGGGTCTAAATATTTGACATTTATACAAAATATGTAAGATATACATAGTTTTTATATTGATTTACTAGTACCCGCGGATTTACGAATTTCTTTCGGGTACACGCATATATATATATATTAAAAAATTGGTAGTGTACTCGCGTGTACCCTCCACTACATCATCGTATATACTATATAACTCGATTTTTTATAACATGCGCATATTTCTAAAAAAAAAAAAATACCCAATATGATTTAATATATAAAATAGGTATGCGATATTCTGTAAACATGCACCTGATTTGGGCGTAACATAATAACTAAATTCGTTTTTGTAGAAAATATGATATTAATAAAGGGTATATATTATGTTTATATATACACGCAGAAGTACATTATTTTCGGGTAAATGCATTATATAGATTATTATAAAAAAAAGTAGATAACAACCTCTCGTTAAAAAAAAAAAAAAGATAAAAAAAAACCAATATAATATTATATTCCGATTATAATATTATAATGTATGGGGTGTGTTCGAATATTCGGAGTTATAGTAGTGTAGTGTAGAGTAGAGTAGCGAGTTGGGTAAAGTAGATAAGAATAGAGTAGGGTTTAGTTTAATCACAGAATAAATAAATTGACATCACAACAATAAATTGATATTCGAACAATGATAAGATCTTTTGATAAGTGTTTATTTTTCATTGTATTTAATATGTATTTAGTTAACTGTACTTCATCTAATAAAATAACAGTACACATTTTTACAAATTATAAACTTATATAGGTCTTGGTCCAATTCATTATATAGTTTAATGGAGAGATTTCAATAAATATCACGTTATTTCGCCTGATTTTAGATAATTATATAATTCATTAGGAATGAAAACTTTATGTTCTTGGTTTTTGAACTCTATACTGTCATTTGAATGATGAAAATGACTGAAAGTTTAAAATGCATAAAAGTAAGTAAGTATAAAGTAAAAACAATATAACAAAATGTTGGTTATGTAGGTGAGAATATGATGAAATATAGGTACCTACCTTTCATCGTGGGCGGAAATATAAATAAAAATTACTTGTTATCTGTATATGATAAGGATAATATTATCAGTAGAGTTAAAAGACCCTCGTGATTTATTTTGGGTAACAAGAGTTAACTCTAATGAACAACACTAGGTTTTCGAACGATAACCTTATAAAGTGAACACCGTTTTCTCGAACGACGTGAAATCGACTATAGTCGACTTCAGTTAACTATAGAGTTGAGTTTTCGAACGCACCCATGAATAAAAGCGATAACCACGTGCCGCCCAATTACGATGATGCGATTTGCAATGCTGAGCAAGTTAATGATTTTTTAACTCTGTTAATTTAAGTCAATAGAAAAAAATTGTAAAAGTTTAAAGTTAATAGTTATTTTTTTCTTAACAATTAAGTTAAGTTAAAAGTTAAATTAATATAAAAAAATAACTTATTAACTTAAATTAAGTTAATTTTTTTTTTTGATTTAATATAACATTTGAAATATACAGGTATAATTAAGTATATTTATTATTTTTATGGAAATACTGTTATTTTTAATTTTAAGCATTTTAAAACTGTTAATAATCATTGACATAATATTATTGAAAATACTACAATGTATTTATAATAATAATAATTATTAAAATTAACAATAAATAGGTTCATAAAAATGTTTAATTAGTAGGTATGTACCTATACACTTTTCGTCAAAATTCTAACAAATGGAAATTTCTCATTACCTAAATATTGTTTATTGGTGGGAAATCTAATATATTATTCCTCGATTTTTATTATGAGGAGATTATTATATAAATTATAATATATAGTTATTCTTGTTTTATTTATATTTTCGGAAAAAAAATAATTCCTATAATATAAGAATTATTAGAAACGACAAAAACAACTTTATTTTTATACAACCATTTTGACAATATACACAATATGAAATCAAAATATGTATCTATTATTTCAAAATGAACTTAACTGAGTTTTAATTAAAAGTAACTTGTTAATTAAAAGTTAATACATCTAAAAATAAGTTAAGTTAACAAAAATCGAATATAAAAAGTTAAGCTAAAAGTTGAAATTAACTTAACTTATATTTACTCGTTTATGCCCAACATTGGCGATTTGAGCGAAAACAGTCGTGTTTTTTTTTTTTTTTTTTAGCAGATTTTTCTGCTATACGACAAACCGGAAGGGATTAGATTTTCACATGCTCGAGCGTATCCGTTTGCGCGCGACACGAATCGACCGGACGGTTATAATACGCTCGAGCGTATTATTGTTGCGTCCTTCGGTGCAAAACCGCGAGCCGCGCACATCCGGCAAACTTCCGGTCGGACTTTGCGGATAATTATAGCTGTCCGTGACGTACAGGTATACCGATATAATATGATGCGGCCAAGAGCTCGTTATTAATAACACTCGAAAAATAATAATATGACGGTTAGTGCAAAATTTCACGACACAAAACCATTTGTTAATTACGATTTTTCGTCCCGAATGAAATCGTGGACTATGGACCAAAATGGTTTTTAATCTCCAATTATCGAAAAAGTACTTTGTTATTTCATTTTCGTTTCCCCCGTGGGCTATATATTTCGAAATCGGATTCAATCAACGCGAATCGTTATCGAACACGAGAGTATTGTTACAGATAGAATCAAAAGTCACTAAATCTATTTACGATTCCTGCAGGAGTCGTTTTCCGGTAGGTATTCTTCGACTAGAACTTTTAGAATTTCTAAAAAATTGTTCACGCACCAAATGGTTCTTCTTATTTATGAATATTATTAATACTCAGTGTTGGGTAGTAACGTATCAGACGTTACTCATCGTTACTGTAACGTAGTTACTTTTTCGAGTAACGTTATACTAACTTCGTTATTTAATTTTTGTAGTAACGTAAGAGTAACTACGTTAGTTATCTGTAAGTAACTTTGTAAAATAACGCGTTACATATTTATAAATAAAAATTAAAATTTATTCTAATAAATTTGTCTAAAATTGCTGATGACCCATCATATCTGCGAAAAGTGGATATTTTAACGATTATATGATTTTATGTAATAAGTTGGAGTAAGCATGATATTGAATTGTATAATATTCGACTGAAGACTATTAGAAAAAAAATAAAGATATTTTTGACATTTTATTTTATTATTTTCATTTTTATGTATTTAAAAATTTTAAGAGTACCTAACGTCTTTTAACTAGTTACTTTTGAATCGAAAAAGTAATCTAGTTACCTTTTAATTTTGTAACTAGTAACGTAACTTAGTTACTTTTTAAAAGTAACTTACCCAACACTGTTAATACTTAATATACCTATTATGTTGAAAAACGAGAATCAAAATGTTCCGTTTAAAAACATTATGTTTCACTATACAAGTATATTATTATCCTGTATAAAATATATATAGTGTAAATAAAACAATAATTTTACATTTTTACCGAAGTCTATTATATCAACGTATTTTAACTTAATCATTTTATGGACCTTTCATCATTTTAGTTTTAATTAAGTTTAACAGTTTAATCAATTTTATTATGTTACATGTATTTAAAATAACTTTCTTAATACATTATATATTTTTACACATTTTTTTATTTATATTTAATTATTTTATTCAATTTGTTGTAAATTATAAACTCATGATGGGTATCTACGCGAACTTGTTCATTTGGGCTCATTATCTTCTTTGAAGAACTATATAAATAAATAAACCTGTATAATTTACCATGGGCACCGGACATTTGTTGATAGCAAAATTATTTATTTATTTATTTTAAACAAATTATCTTGAAAAATAAATAAATACCAAGATCCAAAACGTTATTTAACCTTAATTACTTGCATTTTTATTTTTATCGGTTTTACTAATTATGCATATATATTTATATAATATACTATATATATAGTGCACATGAGTCAAGAATCAGGACATATAATATATCTTTAATTTTTTTAGTCAAATAATTAAAGAGATAAATCTGTCAAGTCATCAATGTTCGAAACCTAAACAATTTAAAAATACCAGGTTGATTCTATTTTTATTAATTTAAAGCTTATAAAAATATTTCCGGCAATATTTCGCACTGTTAATGTGCACTATTGACAGTGCAATAAAAAAAATGAATACCTGCGAAAAAAGAAATTAAAAAAATTTTGAAAGTTGCCCAATAGTATCCAACAAACTGAGTATCTAGGTGCGGAGTATAGCTATGATTCGACCTTCAATAAACTTTCTCACTTCTGTATTGTGTGAACTTGACAGTGAAGTTTTTGCATACTGCAGGTGTAAATTAAGTCCAACAACAAATTTCGAAAATTTTCCTATAATGTCCAATAAACTACCAGCAAATTTATTTGTACAAATGTTAAATTTTAATCGCTCAAGTCGCACATCCAAATTCAGAAGGATAAAACGATGACATTTACCTTTTTTTTCTTTAGAAAAACCTATTATACCTCGTATGCCTATAACCCGTAACCTCATATACCTATAAATTATATCGATTTCATATTATTATTCATTATTTTTTATGAGCCGGTATCAACTTAAAATACTGTCGTAATAACGTCGAATAAATACTATAGCTGTGGTACCATATATAATTTATAATATATATAGTATAGTACAAACCGATTCGATTTTCACTCTCAAAAATCGTTTACCGATTAGTACATTGCAGTGGTGTAACTACGGGGGGGGGGGGAAGGTGATGTGGACTATATATCATATCACAAATCCTTCTGTGATAAATCCACTTTTGGTCAAGCGTTTTCTCTATAGACAATAATAGTATGAAATGTATAATACAGATTACGACGCGAGTAAATTATATAGATAAAACACATTGTGATACAAATTATAGTTTCTCGATTCATCTGTTCGAGATTATCCGGTGAAATCTGATAATATATGTAGTATGATATAGAGTATTCTATGATATTCTGTGATATTAATGCAATTTGCTTTTAGTGATACACTGATAAGGTGCCAGTAATCAGAGGTACAATCTGTGATCGCAAACCAATTTTGCGAGTTTAAAATTTTTATTTGTTTGGTTAATGTTTTTTTTTAGTTTTTGTGAATAATGTCGTCAACAACAAATATTAAAAACTGCTCTTCGGCGATTCCATGTATAGTATCATTCCAAAAGAATAAAAAAAGTAGAAATAGAAATGTCGAAAGTATATAATATGTAATCTGGTTGTAATTTTTAGATTTCATTGTTCGACTATAAATCAAGATTAATTTATGGGTTTAGTATTTTTATTTTAGTTTTAGTTTAGACTTGATGGATTGTCATCCTATGTCGATAAATGCACATAATAAATTCAATGTAGAAGAAATTATTGACAAACTGGCCAAAAAACTTACGACAACTGGAAATATTATTATAATTTATGAGATATCTACATATAATATATGTTTATGTTTTTTTTTTTTTTACTCCTTGTGACAAATATCCATATGACCCCTCCACAAAAACGATTCTAGTTCTACGGCACTGGTACAATATGGTCCCACAAATAGATTTATTTTTTCCTCTTAATCACTATTTTACACAAAATTCAAATTTTTAATACATATCGACATATATTATATGCCTCTTATTTTCAAGCACTACATTACTTGTTTTAAACAATGAAAACATTTTATCCGAATATTCTGTAAGTTTTATGTTTTTTTTTTTTTCTTTAGAATGGAAATATTCTAACGTATAGGAATTTAAGGAATGTCACGGCTGATTATTCATTGTTATTCTATTTTTATTTTACTCGTGTATTATCATTAATTAAGGGGCTTCGACACCGGCCGTTTTTAAGGAGTTCGGTATAGGCAATTTTTAAGTAATTTTAGGAAAAATAAAAATCTAACAATTTAAAAATATTTAAGTACATTTTAAAATTAATCTAACAATATCCTTATACCCATACTACTATTCAT